>CM043015.1:73497158-73535921 GCA_023690525.1 Holotrichia oblita
GAGGAGGAAGCAGATCTATTAAACGGTTATCGAGCTAGGTAATATTTATATGATGAAAAAGTTGTAAAGATTTATGAAAGTTTGAAAGGTCACAGCGCTCAAACGCGTTAATGTGCCTCCGTGGGTGTTTGGCCTCTCGTTTAGATTAACAAGGTGAACCTACTTGCCGAGGAGGAAGCAGATCTATCAAACGGTTATCGAGCTAGGTAATATTTATATGATGAAAAAGTTGTAAAGATTTATGAAAGTTTGAAAGGTCACAGCGCTCGAACGAGTTAATGTGCCTCCGTGGGTGTTTGGCCTCTCGTTTAGATTAACAAGGTGAACCTACTTGCCGAGGAGGAAGCAGATCTATTAAACGGTTATCGAGCTAGGTAATATTTATATGATGAAAAAGTTGTAAAGATTTATGAAAGTTTGAAAGGTCACAGCGCTCAAACGCGTTAATGTGCCTCCGTGGGTGTTTGGCCTCTCGTTTAGATTAACAAGGTGAACCTACTTGCCGAGGAGGAAGCAGATCCATCAAACGGTTATCGAGCTAGGTAATATTTATATGATGAAAAAGTTGTAAAGATTTATGAAAGTTTGAAAGGTCACAGCGCTCGAACGAGTTAATGTGCCTCCGTGGGTGTTTGGCCTCTCGTTTAGATTAACAAGGTGAACCTACTTGCCGAGGAGGAAGCAGATCTATTAAACGGTTATCGAGCTAGGTAATATTTATATGATGAAAAAGTTGTAAAGATTTATGAAAGTTTGAAAGGTCACAGCGCTCAAACGCGTTAATGTGCCTCCGTGGGTGTTTGGCCTCTCGTTTAGATTAACAAGGTGAACCTACTTGCCGAGGAGGAAGCAGATCCATCAAACGGTTATCGAGCTAGGTAATATTTATATGATGAAAAAGTTGTAAAGATTTATGAAAGTTTGAAAGGTCACAGCGCTCGAACGAGTTAATGTGCCTCCGTGGGTGTTTGGCCTCTCGTTTAGATTAACAAGGTGAACCTACTTGCCGAGGAGGAAGCAGATCTATCAAACGGTTATCGAGCTAGGTAATATTTATATGATGAAAAAGTTGTAAAGATTTATGAAAGTTTGAAAGGTCACAGCGCTCAAACGCGTTAATGTGCCTCCGTGGGTGTTTGGCCTCTCGTTTAGATTAACAAGGTGAACCTACTTGCCGAGGAGGAAGCAGATCCATCAAACGGTTATCGAGCTAGGTAATATTTATATGATGAAAAAGTTGTAAAGATTTATGAAAGTTTGAAAGGTCACAGCGCTCAAACGCGTTAATGTGCCTCCGTGGGTGTTTGGCCTCTCGTTTAGATTAACAAGGTGAACCTACTTGCCGAGGAGGAAGCAGATCTATCAAACGGTTATCGAGCTAGGTAATATTTATATGATGAAAAAGTTGTAAAGATTTATGAAAGTTTGAAAGGTCACAGCGCTCAAACGAGTTAATGTGCCTCCGTGGGTGTTTGGCCTCTCGTTTAGATTAACAAGGTGAACCTACTTGCCGAGGAGGAAGCAGATCTATCAAACGGTTATCGAGCTAGGTAATATTTATATGATGAAAAAGTTGTAAAGATTTATGAAAGTTTGAAAGGTCACAGCGCTCAAACGAGTTAATGTGCCTCCGTGGGTGTTTGGCCTCTCGTTTAGATTAACAAGGTGAACCTACTTGCCGAGGAGGAAGCAGATCTATCAAACGGTTATCGAGCTAGGTAATATTTATATGATGAAAAAGTTGTAAAGATTTATGAAAGTTTGAAAGGTCACAGCGCTCGAACGAGTTAATGTGCCTCCGTGGGTGTTTGGCCTCTCGTTTAGATTAACAAGGTGAACCTACTTGCCGAGGAGGAAGCAGATCTATTAAACGGTTATCGAGCTAGGTAATATTTATATGATGAAAAAGTTGTAAAGATTTATGAAAGTTTGAAAGGTCACAGCGCTCAAACGCGTTAATGTGCCTCCGTGGGTGTTTGGCCTCTCGTTTAGATTAACAAGGTGAACCTACTTGCCGAGGAGGAAGCAGATCTATCAAACGGTTATCGAGCTAGGTAATATTTATATGATGAAAAAGTTGTAAAGATTTATGAAAGTTTGAAAGGTCACAGCGCTCGAACGAGTTAATGTGCCTCCGTGGGTGTTTGGCCTCTCGTTTAGATTAACAAGGTGAACCTACTTGCCGAGGAGGAAGCAGATCTATTAAACGGTTATCGAGCTAGGTAATATTTATATGATGAAAAAGTTGTAAAGATTTATGAAAGTTTGAAAGGTCACAGCGCTCGAACGAGTTAATGTGCCTCCGTGGGTGTTTGGCCTCTCGTTTAGATTAACAAGGTGAACCTACTTGCCGAGGAGGAAGCAGATCTATCAAACGGTTATCGAGCTAGGTAATATTTATATGATGAAAAAGTTGTAAAGATTTATGAAAGTTTGAAAGGTCACAGCGCTCAAACGCGTTAATGTGCCTCCGTGGGTGTTTGGCCTCTCGTTTAGATTAACAAGGTGAACCTACTTGCCGAGGAGGAAGCAGATCTATCAAACGGTTATCGAGCTAGGTAATATTTATATGATGAAAAAGTTGTAAAGATTTATGAAAGTTTGAAAGGTCACAGCGCTCGAACGAGTTAATGTGCCTCCGTGGGTGTTTGGCCTCTCGTTTAGATTAACAAGGTGAACCTACTTGCCGAGGAGGAAGCAGATCTATCAAACGGTTATCGAGCTAGGTAATATTTATATGATGAAAAAGTTGTAAAGATTTATGAAAGTTTGAAAGGTCACAGCGCTCAAACGCGTTAATGTGCCTCCGTGGGTGGTTTGGGCCTCTCGTTTAGATTAACAAGGTGAACCTACTTGCCGAGGAGGAAGCAGATCTATCAAACGGTTATCGAGCTAGGTAATATTTATATGATGAAAAAGTTGTAAAGATTTATGAAAGTTTGAAAGGTCACAGCGCTCGAACGAGTTAATGTGCCTCCGTGGGTGTTTGGCCTCTCGTTTAGATTAACAAGGTGAACCTACTTGCCGAGGAGGAAGCAGATCTATCAAACGGTTATCGAGCTAGGTAATATTTATATGATGAAAAAGTTGTAAAGATTTATGAAAGTTTGAAAGGTCACAGCGCTCGAACGAGTTAATGTGCCTCCGTGGGTGTTTGGCCTCTCGTTTAGATTAACAAGGTGAACCTACTTGCCGAGGAGGAAGCAGATCTATTAAACGGTTATCGAGCTAGGTAATATTTATATGATGAAAAAGTTGTAAAGAATGATTTATGAAAGTTTGAAAGGTCACAGCGCTCAAACGCGTTAATGTGCCTCCGTGGGTGTTTGGCCTCTCGTTTAGATTAACAAGGTGAACCTACTTGCCGAGGAGGAAGCAGATCTATCAAACGGTTATCGAGCTAGGTAATATTTATATGATGAAAAAGTTGTAAAGATTTATGAAAGTTTGAAAGGTCACAGCGCTCAAACGAGTTAATGTGCCTCCGTGGGTGTTTGGCCTCTCGTTTAGATTAACAAGGTGAACCTACTTGCCGAGGAGGAAGCAGATCTATCAAACGGTTATCGAGCTAGGTAATATTTATATGATGAAAAAGTTGTAAAGATTTATGAAAGTTTGAAAGGTCACAGCGCTCAAACGCGTTAATGTGCCTCCGTGGGTGTTTGGCCTCTCGTTTAGATTAACAAGGTGAACCTACTTGCCGAGGAGGAAGCAGATCCATCAAACGGTTATCGAGCTAGGTAATATTTATATGATGAAAAAGTTGTAAAGATTTATGAAAGTTTGAAAGGTCACAGCGCTCGAACGAGTTAATGTGCCTCCGTGGGTGTTTGGCCTCTCGTTTAGATTAACAAGGTGAACCTACTTGCCGAGGAGGAAGCAGATCTATTAAACGGTTATCGAGCTAGGTAATATTTATATGATGAAAAAGTTGTAGAAAATTTATGAAAGTTTGAAAGGTCACAGAGCTCAAACGCGTTTAATGTGCCTCCGTGGGTGTTTGGCCTCTCGTTTAGATTAACAAGGTGAACCTACTTGCCGAGGAGGAAGCAGATCTATCAAACGGTTATCGAGCTAGGTAATATTTATATGATGAAAAAGTTGTAAAGATTTATGAAAGTTTGAAAGGTCACAGCGCTCGAACGAGTTAATGTGCCTCCGTGGGTGTTTGGCCTCTCGTTTAGATTAACAAGGTGAACCTACTTGCCGAGGAGGAAGCAGATCTATTAAACGGTTATCGAGCTAGGTAATATTTATATGATGAAAAAGTTGTAAAGATTTATGAAAGTTTGAAAGGTCACAGCGCTCACAGCGCTCGAACGAGTTAGTGTGCCTCCCTGGGTGTTTGGCCTCTCGTTTAGATTAACAAGGTGCCTCCGTGGGTGTTTGGCCTCTCGTTTAGATTAACAAGGTGAACCTACTTGCCGAGGAGGAAGCAGATCTATCAAACGGTTATCGAGCTAGGTAATATTTATATGATGAAAAAGTTGTAAAGATTTATGAAAGTTTGAAAGGTCACAGCGCTCGAACGAGTTAATGTGCCTCCGTGGGTGTTTGGCCTCTCGTTTAGATTAACAAGGTGAACCTACTTGCCGAGGAGGAAGCAGATCTATTAAACGGTTATCGAGCTAGGTAATATTTATATGATGAAAAAGTTGTAAAGATTTATGAAAGTTTGAAAGGTCACAGCGCTCAAACGAGTTAATGTGCCTCCGTGGGTGTTTGGCCTCTCGTTTAGATTAACAAGGTGAACCTACTTGCCGAGGAGGAAGCAGATCTATCAAACGGTTATCGAGCTAGGTAATATTTATATGATGAAAAAGTTGTAAAGATTTATGAAAGTTTGAAAGGTCACAGCGCTCGAACGAGTTAATGTGCCTCCGTGGGTGTTTGGCCTCTCGTTTAGATTAACAAGGTGAACCTACTTGCCGAGGAGGAAGCAGATCTATTAAACGGTTATCGAGCTAGGTAATATTTATATGATGAAAAAGTTGTAAAGATTTATGAAAGTTTGAAAGGTCACAGCGCTCAAACGCGTTAATGTGCCTCCGTGGGTGTTTGGCCTCTCGTTTAGATTAACAAGGTGAACCTACTTGCCGAGGAGGAAGCAGATCTATCAAACGGTTATCGAGCTAGGTAATATTTATATGATGAAAAAGTTGTAAAGATTTATGAAAGTTTGAAAGGTCACAGCGCTCGAACGAGTTAATGTGCCTCCGTGGGTGTTTGGCCTCTCGTTTAGATTAACAAGGTGAACCTACTTGCCGAGGAGGAAGCAGATCTATCAAACGGTTATCGAGCTAGGTAATATTTATATGATGAAAAAGTTGTAAAGATTTATGAAAGTTTGAAAGGTCACAGCGCTCGAACGAGTTAATGTGCCTCCGTGGGTGTTTGGCCTCTCGTTTAGATTAACAAGGTGAACCTACTTGCCGAGGAGGAAGCAGATCTATTAAACGGTTATCGAGCTAGGTAATATTTATATGATGAAAAAGTTGTAAAGATTTATGAAAGTTTGAAAGGTCACAGCGCTCGAACGAGTTAATGTGCCTCCGTGGGTGTTTGGCCTCTCGTTTAGATTAACAAGGTGAACCTACTTGCCGAGGAGGAAGCAGATCTATCAAACGGTTATCGAGCTAGGTAATATTTATATGATGAAAAAGTTGTAAAGATTTATGAAAGTTTGAAAGGTCACAGCGCTCGAACGAGTTAATGTGCCTCCGTGGGTGTTTGGCCTCTCGTTTAGATTAACAAGGTGAACCTACTTGCCGAGGAGGAAGCAGATCTATTAAACGGTTATCGAGCTAGGTAATATTTATATGATGAAAAAGTTGTAAAGATTTATGAAAGTTTGAAAGGTCACAGCGCTCAAACGCGTTAATGTGCCTCCGTGGGTGGTTGGCCTCTCGTTTAGATTAACAAGGTGAACCTACTTGCCGAGGAGGAAGCAGATCCATCAAACGGTTATCGAGCTAGGTAATATTTATATGATGAAAAAGTTGTAAAGATTTATGAAAGTTTGAAAGGTCACAGCGCTCAAACGCGTTAATGTGCCTCCGTGGGTGTTTGGCCTCTCGTTTAGATTAACAAGGTGAACCTACTTGCCGAGGAGGAAGCAGATCTATCAAACGGTTATCGAGCTAGGTAATATTTATATGATGAAAAAGTTGTAAAGATTTATGAAAGTTTGAAAGGTCACAGCGCTCGAACGAGTTAATGTGCCTCCGTGGGTGTTTGGCCTCTCGTTTAGATTAACAAGGTGAACCTACTTGCCGAGGAGGAAGCAGATCTATCAAACGGTTATCGAGCTAGGTAATATTTATATGATGAAAAAGTTGTAAAGATTTATGAAAGTTTGAAAAAGGTCACAGCGCTCGAACGAGTTAATGTGCCTCCGTGGGTGTTTGGCCTCTCGTTTAGATTAACAAGGTGAACCTACTTGCCGAGGAGGAAGCAGATCTATCAAACGGTTATCGAGCTAGGTAATATTTATATGATGAAAAAGTTGTAAAGATTTATGAAAGTTTGAAAGGTCACAGCGCTCAACGCGTTAATGTGCCTCCGTGGGTGTTTGGCCTCTCGTTTAGATTAACAAGGTGAACCTACTTGCCGAGGAGGAAGCAGATCCATCAAACGGTTATCGAGCTAGGTAATATTTATATGATGAAAAAGTTGTCCAAAAATTTATGAAAGTTTGAAAGGTCACAGCGCTCGAACGAGTTAATGTGCCTCCGTGGGTGTTTGGCCTCTCGTTTAGATTAACAAGGTGAACCTACTTGCCGAGGAGGAAGCAGATCCATCAAACGGTTATCGAGCTAGGTAATATTTATATGATGAAAAAGTTGTAAAAATTTATGAAAGTTTGAAAGGTCACAGCGCTCGAACGAGTTAATGTGCCTCCGTGGGTGGTTTGGCCTCTCGTTTAGATTAACAAGGTGAACCTACTTGCCGAGGAGGAAGCAGATCCATCAAACGGTTATCGAGCTAGGTAATATTTATATGATGAAAAAGTTGTAAAGATTTATGAAAGTTTGAAAGGTCACAGCGCTCGAACGAGTTAATGTGCCTCCGTGGGTGTTTGGCCTCTCGTTTAGATTAACAAGGTGAACCTACTTGCCGAGGAGGAAGCAGATCTATCAAACGGTTATCGAGCTAGGTAATATTTATATGATGAAAAAGTTGTAAAGATTTATGAAAGTTTGAAAGGTCACAGCGCTCAAACGCGTTAATGTGCCTCCGTGGGTGTTTGGCCTCTCGTTTAGATTAACAAGGTGAACCTACTTGCCGAGGAGGAAGCAGATCTATTAAACGGTTATCGAGCTAGGTAATATTTATATGATGAAAAAGTTGTAAAGATTTATGAAAGTTTGAAAGGTTGAAAGGTCACAGCGCTCAAACGCGTTAATGTGCCTCCGTGGGTGGTTGGCCTCTCGTTTAGATTAACAAGGTGAACCTACTTGCCGAGGAGGAAGCAGATCCATCAAACGGTTATCGAGCTAGGTAATATTTATATGATGAAAAAGTTGTAAAGATTTATGAAAGTTTGAAAGGTCACAGCGCTCAAACGCGTTAATGTGCCTCCGTGGGTGTTTGGCCTCTCGTTTAGATTAACAAGGTGAACCTACTTGCCGAGGAGGAAGCAGATCTATCAAACGGTTATCGAGCTAGGTAATATTTATATGATGAAAAAGTTGTAAAGATTTATGAAAGTTTGAAAGGTCACAGCGCTCGAACGAGTTAATGTGCCTCCGTGGGTGTTTGGCCTCTCGTTTAGATTAACAAGGTGAACCTACTTGCCGAGGAGGAAGCAGATCTATCAAACGGTTATCGAGCTAGGTAATATTTATATGATGAAAAAGTTGTAAAGATTTATGAAAGTTTGAAAGGTCACAGCGCTCGAACGAGTTAATGTGCCTCCGTGGGTGTTTGGCCTCTCGTTTAGATTAACAAGGTGAACCTACTTGCCGAGGAGGAAGCAGATCTATCAAACGGTTATCGAGCTAGGTAATATTTATATGATGAAAAAGTTGTAAAGATTTATGAAAGTTTGAAAGGTCACAGCGCTCGAACGAGTTAATGTGCCTCCGTGGGTGTTTGGCCTCTCGTTTAGATTAACAAGGTGAACCTACTTGCCGAGGAGGAAGCAGATCCATCAAACGGTTATCGAGCTAGGTAATATTTATATGATGAAAAAGTTGTAAAAATTTATGAAAGTTTGAAAGGTCACAGCGCTCAAACGAGTTAATGTGCCTCCGTGGGTGTTTGGCCTCTCGTTTAGATTAACAAGGTGAACCTACTTGCCGAGGAGGAAGCAGATCCATCAAACGGTTATCGAGCTAGGTAATATTTATATGATGAAAAAGTTGTAAAAATTTATGAAAGTTTGAAAGGTCACAGCGCTCAAACGAGTTAATGTGCCTCCGTGGGTGTTTGGCCTCTCGTTTAGATTAACAAGGTGAACCTACTTGCCGAGGAGGAAGCAGATCCATCAAACGGTTATCGAGCTAGGTAATATTTATATGATGAAAAAGTTGTAAAGATTTATGAAAGTTTGAAAGGTCACAGCGCTCGAACGAGTTAATGTGCCTCCGTGGGTGTTTGGCCTCTCGTTTAGATTAACAAGGTGAACCTACTTGCCGAGGAGGAAGCAGATCTATTAAACGGTTATCGAGCTAGGTAATATTTATATGATGAAAAAGTTGTAAAGATTTATGAAAGTTTGAAAGGTCACAGCGCTCAAACGCGTTAATGTGCCTCCGTGGGTGTTTGGCCTCTCGTTTAGATTAACAAGGTGAACCTACTTGCCGAGGAGGAAGCAGATCTATCAAACGGTTATCGAGCTAGGTAATATTTATATGATGAAAAAGTTGTAAAGATTTATGAAAGTTTGAAAGGTCACAGCGCTCAAACGCGTTAATGTGCCTCCGTGGGTGGTTGGCCTCTCGTTTAGATTAACAAGGTGAACCTACTTGCCGAGGAGGAAGCAGATCCATCAAACGGTTATCGAGCTAGGTAATATTTATATGATGAAAAAGTTGTAAAGATTTATGAAAGTTTGAAAGGTCACAGCGCTCGAACGAGTTAATGTGCCTCCGTGGGTGTTTGGCCTCTCGTTTAGATTAACAAGGTGAACCTACTTGCCGAGGAGGAAGCAGATCTATTAAACGGTTATCGAGCTAGGTAATATTTATATGATGAAAAAGTTGTAAAGATTTATGAAAGTTTGAAAGGTCACAGCGCTCGAACGAGTTAATGTGCCTCCGTGGGTGTTTGGCCTCTCGTTTAGATTAACAAGGTGAACCTACTTGCCGAGGAGGAAGCAGATCTATCAAACGGTTATCGAGCTAGGTAATATTTATATGATGAAAAAGTTGTAAAGATTTATGAAAGTTTGAAAGGTCACAGCGCTCAAACGAGTTAATGTGCCTCCGTGGGTGTTTGGCCTCTCGTTTAGATTAACAAGGTGAACCTACTTGCCGAGGAGGAAGCAGATCCATCAAACGGTTATCGAGCTAGGTAATATTTATATGATGAAAAAGTTGTCCAAAAATTTATGAAAGTTTGAAAGGTCACAGCGCTCAAAACGCGTTAATGTGCCTCCGTGGGTGTTTGGCCTCTCGTTTAGATTAACAAGGTGAACCTACTTGCCGAGGAGGAAGCAGATCCATCAAACGGTTATCGAGCTAGGTAATATTTATATGATGAAAAAGTTGTCCAAAAATTTATGAAAGTTTGAAAGGTCACAGCGCTCAAACGAGTTAATGTGCCTCCGTGGGTGTTTGGCCTCTCGTTTAGATTAACAAGGTGAACCTACTTGCCGAGGAGGAAGCAGATCCATCAAACGGTTATCGAGCTAGGTAATATTTATATGATGAAAAAGTTGTAAAGATTTATGAAAGTTTGAAAGGTCACAGCGCTCGAACGAGTTAATGTGCCTCCGTGGGTGTTTGGCCTCTCGTTTAGATTAACAAGGTGAACCTACTTGCCGAGGAGGAAGCAGATCTATCAAACGGTTATCGAGCTAGGTAATATTTATATGATGAAAAAGTTGTAAAGATTTATGAAAGTTTGAAAGGTCACAGCGCTCAAACGCGTTAATGTGCCTCCGTGGGTGTTTGGCCTCTCGTTTAGATTAACAAGGTGAACCTACTTGCCGAGGAGGAAGCAGATCTATCAAACGGTTATCGAGCTAGGTAATATTTATATGATGAAAAAGTTGTAAAGATTTATGAAAGTTTGAAAGGTCACAGCGCTCAAACGCGTTAATGTGCCTCCGTGGGTGGTTGGCCTCTCGTTTAGATTAACAAGGTGAACCTACTTGCCGAGGAGGAAGCAGATCCATCAAACGGTTATCGAGCTAGGTAATATTTATATGATGAAAAAGTTGTAAAGATTTATGAAAGTTTGAAAGGTCACAGCGCTCGAACGAGTTAATGTGCCTCCGTGGGTGTTTGGCCTCTCGTTTAGATTAACAAGGTGAACCTACTTGCCGAGGAGGAAGCAGATCTATTAAACGGTTATCGAGCTAGGTAATATTTATATGATGAAAAAGTTGTAAAGATTTATGAAAGTTTGAAAGGTCACAGCGCTCGAACGAGTTAATGTGCCTCCGTGGGTGTTTGGCCTCTCGTTTAGATTAACAAGGTGAACCTACTTGCCGAGGAGGAAGCAGATCTATCAAACGGTTATCGAGCTAGGTAATATTTATATGATGAAAAAGTTGTAAAGATTTATGAAAGTTTGAAAGGTCACAGCGCTCGAACGAGTTAATGTGCCTCCGTGGGTGTTTGGCCTCTCGTTTAGATTAACAAGGTGAACCTACTTGCCGAGGAGGAAGCAGATCTATTAAACGGTTATCGAGCTAGGTAATATTTATATGATGAAAAAGTTGTAAAGATTTATGAAAGTTTGAAAGGTCACAGCGCTCAAACGCGTTAATGTGCCTCCGTGGGTGTTTGGCCTCTCGTTTAGATTAACAAGGTGAACCTACTTGCCGAGGAGGAAGCAGATCTATCAAACGGTTATCGAGCTAGGTAATATTTATATGATGAAAAAGTTGTAAAGATTTATGAAAGTTTGAAAGGTCACAGCGCTCGAACGAGTTAATGTGCCTCCGTGGGTGTTTGGCCTCTCGTTTAGATTAACAAGGTGAACCTACTTGCCGAGGAGGAAGCAGATCTATCAAACGGTTATCGAGCTAGGTAATATTTATATGATGAAAAAGTTGTAAAGATTTATGAAAGTTTGAAAGGTCACAGCGCTCGAACGAGTTAATGTGCCTCCGTGGGTGTTTGGCCTCTCGTTTAGATTAACAAGGTGAACCTACTTGCCGAGGAGGAAGCAGATCTATCAAACGGTTATCGAGCTAGGTAATATTTATATGATGAAAAAGTTGTAAAGATTTATGAAAGTTTGAAAGGTCACAGCGCTCGAACGAGTTAATGTGCCTCCGTGGGTGTTTGGCCTCTCGTTTAGATTAACAAGGTGAACCTACTTGCCGAGGAGGAAGCAGATCTATCAAACGGTTATCGAGCTAGGTAATATTTATATGATGAAAAAGTTGTAAAGATTTATGAAAGTTTGAAAGGTCACAGCGCTCAAACGCGTTAATGTGCCTCCGTGGGTGTTTGGCCTCTCGTTTAGATTAACAAGGTGAACCTACTTGCCGAGGAGGAAGCAGATCTATCAAACGGTTATCGAGCTAGGTAATATTTATATGATGAAAAAGTTGTAAAGATTTATGAAAGTTTGAAAGGTCACAGCGCTCGAAACGAGTTAATGTGCCTCCGTGGGTGTTTGGCCTCTCGTTTAGATTAACAAGGTGAACCTACTTGCCGAGGAGGAAGCAGATCTATCAAACGGTTATCGAGCTAGGTAATATTTATATGATGAAAAAGTTGTAAAGATTTATGAAAGTTTGAAAGGTCACAGCGCTCGAACGAGTTAATGTGCCTCCGTGGGTGTTTGGCCTCTCGTTTAGATTAACAAGGTGAACCTACTTGCCGAGGAGGAAGCAGATCTATCAAACGGTTATCGAGCTAGGTAATATTTATATGATGAAAAAGTTGTAAAGATTTATGAAAGTTTGAAAGGTCACAGCGCTCGAACGAGTTAATGTGCCTCCGTGGGTGTTTGGCCTCTCGTTTAGATTAACAAGGTGAACCTACTTGCCGAGGAGGAAGCAGATCTATCAAACGGTTATCGAGCTAGGTAATATTTATATGATGAAAAAGTTGTAAAGATTTATGAAAGTTTGAAAGGTCACAGCGCTCAAACGCGTTAATGTGCCTCCGTGGGTGTTTGGCCTCTCGTTTAGATTAACAAGGTGAACCTACTTGCCGAGGAGGAAGCAGATCTATCAAACGGTTATCGAGCTAGGTAATATTTATATGATGAAAAAGTTGTAAAGATTTATGAAAGTTTGAAAGGTCACAGCGCTCGAACGAGTTAATGTGCCTCCGTGGGTGTTTGGCCTCTCGTTTAGATTAACAAGGTGAACCTACTTGCCGAGGAGGAAGCAGATCTATCAAACGGTTATCGAGCTAGGTAATATTTATATGATGAAAAAGTTGTAAAGATTTATGAAAGTTTGAAAGGTCACAGCGCTCGAACGAGTTAATGTGCCTCCGTGGGTGTTTGGCCTCTCGTTTAGATTAACAAGGTGAACCTACTTGCCGAGGAGGAAGCAGATCTATCAAACGGTTATCGAGCTAGGTAATATTTATATGATGAAAAAGTTGTAAAGATTTATGAAAGTTTGAAAGGTCACAGCGCTCGAACGAGTTAATGTGCCTCCGTGGGTGTTTGGCCTCTCGTTTAGATTAACAAGGTGAACCTACTTGCCGAGGAGGAAGCAGATCTATTAAACGGTTATCGAGCTAGGTAATATTTATATGATGAAAAAGTTGTAAAGATTTATGAAAGTTTGAAAGGTCACAGCGCTCAAACGCGTTAATGTGCCTCCGTGGGTGTTTGGCCTCTCGTTTAGATTAACAAGGTGAACCTACTTGCCGAGGAGGAAGCAGATCCATCAAACGGTTATCGAGCTAGGTAATATTTATATGATGAAAAAGTTGTAAAGATTTATGAAAGTTTGAAAGGTCACAGCGCTCGAACGAGTTAATGTGCCTCCGTGGGTGTTTGGCCTCTCGTTTAGATTAACAAGGTGAACCTACTTGCCGAGGAGGAAGCAGATCTATTAAACGGTTATCGAGCTAGGTAATATTTATATGATGAAAAAGTTGTAAAGATTTTTATGAAAGTTTGAAAGGTCACAGCGCTCGAACGAGTTAATGTGCCTCCGTGGGTGTTTGGCCTCTCGTTTAGATTAACAAGGTGAACCTACTTGCCGAGGAGGAAGCAGATCTATTAAACGGTTATCGAGCTAGGTAATATTTATATGATGAAAAAGTTGTAAAGATTTATGAAAGTTTGAAAGGTCACAGAGCTCAAACGCGTTAATGTGCCTCCGTGGGTGGTTGGCCTCTCGTTTAGATTAACAAGGTGAACCTACTTGCCGAGGAGGAAGCAGATCTATCAAACGGTTATCGAGCTAGGTAATATTTATATGATGAAAAAGTTGTAAAGATTTATGAAAGTTTGAAAGGTCACAGCGCTCGAACGAGTTAATGTGCCTCCGTGGGTGTTTGGCCTCTCGTTTAGATTAACAAGGTGAACCTACTTGCCGAGGAGGAAGCAGATCTATTAAACGGTTATCGAGCTAGGTAATATTTATATGATGAAAAAGTTGTAAAGATTTATGAAAGTTTGAAAGGTCACAGCGCTCGAAACGAGTTAATGTGCCTCCGTGGGTGTTTGGCCTCTCGTTTAGATTAACAAGGTGAACCTACATGCCGAGGAGGAAGCAGATCTATCAAACGGTTATCGAGCTAGGTAATATTTATATGATGAAAAAGTTGTAAAGATTTATGAAAGTTTGAAAGGTCACAGCGCTCGAACGAGTTAATGTGCCTCCGTGGGTGTTTGGCCTCTCGTTTAGATTAACAAGGTGAACCTACTTGCCGAGGAGGAAGCAGATCTATTAAACGGTTATCGAGCTAGGTAATATTTATATGATGAAAAAGTTGTAAAGATTTATGAAAGTTTGAAAGGTCACAGCGCTCGAACGAGTTAATGTGCCTCCGTGGGTGTTTGGCCTCTCGTTTAGATTAACAAGGTGAACCTACTTGCCGAGGAGGAAGCAGATCGTCAGACAACAAAAACGGGTCCAGCCGACTATATAAAGGCCGCATTTTTCATCATTAAGAGAATTCCTTTTCCTATTCCGACCTGTTGGGGCCGATACAGTTGGCTAACAGGTATTTCCAGGTGAAGCGGCCGACGAAGTTGGCGTTCACCATCCTATCCGACCTGCTGAGGCCGAGAAGTTGGCTAGCAAGTATCCTGGGTGAAGCGGCCGAAAAGTTGGCGTTCACCATCCCGTCTGACTTGCCGGAGCCGAGAAATTGGCCAGCAGGTATCTGTCCGTTCACAAGACCGATATCAGAGACATTTATTATTTTACTTATTTTGCTATTACGTACCTGTATATATATTTTTGCCTGATTATTATTTTATGTATCCGCATGTCAATTTAATGATTTTGAATTGTTCACAGCAACTGCCGAAGGACCTGGTATACATCCAACGTAAGATTTATTTCTCACGCTTTCTGTAAATATTATGTATTTGTATATTTGCCATTGATAAACTGATATTTTTTTCTCTGTACAAACCGACACTTGTTATTTTATATCCGATTATTGCTTTGATTGTTTTTTTCTGATTACTGGTATTTGTATGTCATCTGGAAAATGTTGTTCATCTGAATTTTAATGTAAATATATGTATATAATGAACCTACCTTTCTTTTATTCCGCTACCCTCGAAGTTATAATTTGTTAATTCGACGTTACTGACACTTTTAAAGTATTTTTCTCGCTCATTAATCTGATTTTGATACATTCGTAAACAAACTTCGTATGTCAAACGTCAAATTGTGATACAGCGCCGCAGCCCGGATCTTCAGTGAACGAAGGCGCAAGCGAAATCGATAATATCGATCACCGACAGGCAAAGCGACCAGTGGCGTACGGTCCAGAAGCTAATTTACAAATTTTTAATTCCCGACAAATTAATGATCAATGGAAAAAGAAAGTAACGTTGCAAATTAACTGGCGCCCGAGCAGGGACACTTTTTTGCATTAATCATCTCATACCGATTCCAGATTTATTTTTACTGTATTTCCCGTTAGTTGATGACTATTTTGTTTTAATTTCAAGAAAGTAATCAGACAAGCAGCAAAATTCTTTATTAATTTATACATAGTATATTTCAATAAATACATTAATTTCTTCTGATAAATTTCTTCCTTTTCTCCGCTAACATGTCCGACACGGAAGAAACTTTTCAGATGCCTTTGAAAGCACCGACGACTGCTGTATCCTGGATTTATTCTGTTCCTAAAGAAAAATTAATGAAAATTTTAGTAGGAAAACTACCTGTGTTCTGCGCCACTTTAAACCCGCGGGGCATGCACCGCTAATTACTTTCATTTTCTAATTAGGCTTTGTAATTGACGGAATTCCGCTAGGAATGTTGATATTTTGGCCCTGAAATGGTTTCACTCGCATTATGTAGGTAATTATTTTAAAAATTTTGGGAAATTTTACATAATATTTTACTCTAAGTAATTAATGTTCTTAAAGAATGCTGATTAGGCGTGACTTTAAAGCAAATATTCGGAATTTTTGGCACTCACATACATGCTAATAGAATGTGATCTAATGTCTGGAAATTTTTAAATTTCGTTCTTCTAAGAACTTAAGTTTTACGTCACAGCTTTAGCAATGAAAAATCGCATATAAGCAAATGTAAAATAATGTTCGATATTAGTCTCTCCTGCACTTAGGTAAGTATTTTTACTTTGCTTAATATTTATTATATTTTAATATTTGATGTGTCTTATTTTAGTACCTATTGTTAATTCCTTCCACTTATAATCATTTTTATATTTTGGTGAGTATTTTTATTTAGTGTTATATGTTTTATTATTTAATATGTTTAATATCTTGTTTAATATATGCGTGTTTTAGTCGAAAATGGCTCAAGTGTATGATGTTGTATTTGGTCACCTAAATATTCCCGAGTACATAACACAAAAAATATATTCATCGAAGTTACACAGAAGAGATTTGGAATTTCTGGCCGCCTTTGCGTGCCAGAACGAGAAATATTTTACCTTCGAAGATTTAATTGAAGTACTGGAGGAGTGTAATCCCTATTTTAATGAAGAAACGTCTCATGTAATTCGCAATGAGTTTGACTGGCTGCGTAAACCCTGTAGCGACGTCCCCGGAATGACGTACATGTATAACATCGCCACTAGAAGCGTTTTATCGTTGACTGGCAATATTCCCCAACAAAACGGCAATATAGTTTGGGAACCACCACATGAAAACCCAATACTTAGCAACGAAGAGGTGTGTGATTGTATGGAATGTGACAGAGGTTACGTATATTTCGGCCAAGAGAGGTGTTTATATATTATGGATAATTTGCAGTAAATTATATGTATTGTTGTACGTAATAAAACATTTGAATACTTTACAATGTTTATTTATTACTAATATCAAACTACAAGTTAATATATTAAATAAATCTGTATAGAACTTGAACATTATGCTGTGTATCACATACTTAATTTATTTTTATTATTATGAAAAATGAACATTATGCTGTGTACACATACTTAATTTATTTTTATTATTATGAAGCAGAGTTAGTTTTGTTTAAATTTGGTACATTTTGTAGATATTCTAAATTAATAATATCTAAATCTACATATTTACTTAAATAATCGGCCTTTTGATGACCCTTTACGTATATTGTATCGTAAGATTTACAAATATCAGTTAAGATATGTACAATATTGTTTAAGTCTACATATCCGTCACTATAATTAATATTCAAATAATTCCTCTCCAACCATCGTATTTCCTTTTTCTGTTGTCGTTCTAACCGATGGAAAGGTGTTGCTGGTTTAAACAAAAGGTGTATTGAACGTTTCCCATCTGATATAGTCATCTCTTTAGGTATAAAGTCTCGATTAACAAAACCTTGTATTTCTACGACAATAAACGACTCGAAATGTTTCCTATACACTTTTTGACGATGTGTTTCGGAGAGAACTGGTTCCAATATTTTTGCGCAGTTTCTTATACGACACTGGAACTTTATTCGATCAGCAGCGTAAAACATCCATTCGGAATGTCTATCTTCCTCATCTGACCACATGTGTATTGTTGGAGTATTCGTGAATGAAACATTCATGTTTACATTATTTTCTTAACTGTACCCTGGATAGGTTCGTACTCAAACACACAATCATGTAAAATGAGACAGTATGCCACTGTGTCTGCGCTAAATGCTACCTTTGATATCATTTCCAGTTTTATATCTACAGTACTGGATTTTACGGCTTCATTTTGTGCTGAACAATCAATTATAAAGACTGAACATTTGTTAAATTTTGAGTAACTCATCAAAGGTTCGCTAGGTTTCCCGTAATAACTTGGTTTGAAAGATGTATACATTCGGTATGCTCTAGCATAACGTTTTTCCGACATATCTACTATATTCATATCACTGTATGGATAATTTTCCGAATTCAGGTATAATTTCATATTTGTAATGCTACAGTGGTCGAACATGGAAGCATCCGCTTTATAGTTATCTTTTTTACCCTTTTGAAACGCAACAAGAACATAGCGGGGCTTTTCCAGGTTATTACTTGATTTTATCGGCCATATGTCTGTTGTTGTAGCACGTAAGGATGGTAGCTCATACAAATCCCATTTACGGAACGGAATTGATATTGTTTTGCTGTTTTGAACAACGTCCAACAGCTTGAAGCGGATTTCATCATTAACGCTTACATGTGGAACATGCCATTCGATTTTAGTAATTTCAATCGATGCTTTTTCGTACCCGTAACCTCTTCAAATTCTTATAACAATTCTCATTCGTTCTGCTCCTGACAAGTATTAATTCTTGACTAACGTTAATTAGGATACGATTATAATCTTCGAAAAAACCCATTAAAAACTTCATTGGAATACATGCGTTGAACTTAGTCTTAGATAATGTAGGCTGTGCATTTACAAATGAGGAAAGATGCTATTACCTAAAAACAACTCATCAGTCAATCTTCATACTTCCTCAACAAAAGCGGTTCCAAGTGGCTTACCGTAGGACGAAGTCCAGCTGCCGGATTCATTCCAATTGTACAAATCAAATCTGTGAACGCATGCATTTTCTTCACACAAGAAGAATGGGAAGAATTCTGCAAAACCGAAGGCTGCAGTTCTTATCGAGACATTCAAGTTATCAGTCTCAAAAGTAGAGGGCAGCAAATCGTTTTATCAACGGAGACATACAATAACATATATCATCTTCAAGAATTAATCAATCAGAAAATTAGTGTATTGACCAGTTCTGACTTTGTATCATTTTAAAATCTTGTACGAAAATGGATGGTGATTTATATTCTAATATTATAACGTTATTAGCTACTCACATAAATTCACAGAACACCATGTATATGTTAGAAGTTTTGTATATAACTTATAATACTGTATTTCTTGATTTTGAAATTATGAACTGTTGTTAAACCCCTGACTAGGTTTTTTTACAAAGTTTTTCCCGTCCTCGAACAGAATTGTTGGGGTTAATATGTTTGTTTTTTAATAAAATTATTTTTATTAAATCTCATGTTTTTTTTTTTAATTTACATACAAATGAGAATAGTATAGTAATATAAACGTAACATAAGCCATTTACACTCAGTATGAATGAGAAGAACAGATTGAAGATATGCAGAAGTTGAAAACGCATACCTACTTATACTAACGGGATAAGTAAATATAAAAGAGTTGCAATGGACGACAATCAGTAAACATTTCGAAAAAAGTTTCTGTTTTTATAAGAAAATATACTTAAATATTAAAACCAAGCATTCTGATTCATGTTAATTATATGCTATTTAGATTTCAAAGATGCTATTGTGACTATACTATATAATATTCTGTAGGATCAAATATATCATGATACATATTGTTGCCGATCGTGTTCGATTTCGTCATCGAATTCAAAACAATACAATAAATTTTAGAACCGATACTATGCAAACAACATAGAAAAATATCTAGGCCGCTAGGACTATCATTTAATATAATCGTTAAACAAATATGTAAAATATTTAGTTTAATTTTGAAATTATGAACTGTTGTAATAC
Organism: Holotrichia oblita; assembly: GCA_023690525.1. Classification (NCBI taxonomy): domain Eukaryota; kingdom Metazoa; phylum Arthropoda; class Insecta; order Coleoptera; family Scarabaeidae; genus Holotrichia; species Holotrichia oblita. The sequence continues at coordinate 73,516,454 of CM043015.1, forward strand.
CTCTGATTAGGTTTTACAAAGTTTTTCCCTAGTCCTCGAACAGAATTGTTGAGGTTTATGTATATATTTTTTTAAATATATTTCTTTGTAAGAGCATATGTTTTCGTTAAGCTTTACTATTCGTCATCAGAAGCGGCACATAAAAAACCTATAGAATCAGTATGGATCGAGAAGAGCTATGAATAAGATTAGAACAGCATATTGAAGAATTGCAAGAATTTAAAGGATACATCAAAGTATGTACTTATACTAACAAAAAAAGTTAAAGAAAGTAAAAATGAATAAAGAGAATAAGTCATCATGGAGATTACGGATGAAAAGATTGAAGCAGTTTTAACAAAGATTGATGCAGATTGTAGGAGATTGGATGGTATAAGCGAGTATATTATTCCTTCTTTACCCACATACATTTTAAAAACAAAAGTGAATAAGATTTCCCTATAGCAGAAATGGCATTTATTATCGCATAAAAAAGGGTTGCACTTGAAGATTATCTTCCCTGCCACAAGCATTATAATACTTTGGTGATGAAAGATCACGTCGATGCTCCACCACCATCCCGAAGAAATTGTTACGGTTGCAAGAAGCTTTGTCCTGATATTTAATGCATATATTTATTATATCTAAATAAAATGCAAGTTATATAATATTTTTTTGTTTTATTAAAAAAATCGTTTACAAAACTCATACATTTACAATATTTCATTTTTATTAATCCAACTGTTCTGAGTATTATCAAAACCGAGCCATTTAACGTATACTTACTAATACTAACATTATCACCAACTTTAAACGTATGTTTTCCCATAACTTTAATGCTACTGTATACGGTACACAAAAGATGTTCTGCTAACATCAAAATTACAACTTGGCACCCATTAAAGAATCCAACACATTAATATACAAAAACGTTCATAATTGAAGTATATTTTTATTAGAAGATATACATGATTTTTATAATAGGTAGTCTAACAAATTTCTACATTACGTGGTACACTTACTTAATTTATTTTTACTATGAACAAAGTAAAGAAAATTGGTTTTGACTAAATTAGGTGCATTGGTAAGGTGCTCTAAATTAACAATAGGTCAATCTTCATATTTGCTTAAAAAATCGGCATTTTGGTGACCCTTTACACATATTTTATCGTAAGATTTACAGATATCATTCTAGATTTTTCCAATATTTTTTAAGCCTACGTATCCATCATTATAATTAATATTCAAATAATTCCTCTCCAACCATCGTATACCTAGGTTAGTGATACCTGGTAAATATCCTGCATTTTAATCATATATACATGCGATTAAAATTATTATAAATAAAACATGTTTCATTCATAATGTAGTAAATAGACGAGAATCTGAAAGATTGATTAGTTGTAACACCGACACTGCCACCACAGACACAGTTGTAACGATGGCGCTTTTAGAATTGATAAGGGAAGCATATTACGGGTCTTTGCCTGAGCTAATTGCTGGTTTTTTGACCTATAAAATAAACCCTACAATGCATTTGTATGTCAAAATATGTTTCTTATGTTAAAAGCTGTAGAGAAATATAGTGGGCGAGCGAAGAATCGTTTGTATTCGAACGATAGATATAGATCAGCTGTTGAAGCTATAAAGCTATATAGCTATATAAGCTATATAAGCTTCTCGTAAATCCCTGACCGACCTATAATTTTTTATTCTTATCTTTTTAAATTTATGGTAATTGCGTCTGCCTTTATTTGACAAGAGAATAAATTATACCTGTACAATTTCTAAACAACTTCTAATTGTTCTGAAATTGTGCGAAAAAGTCAACACGATACCTAATCGATACGATCGAACACCTTCTAAACAACTTCTGGTCCACTTCTAAACAACTTATGAGAAACTTCTAATTAACTTCTCCTCTACTTCTGAACAACTTCTGATCAACTTCTCGTCCACTTCCGGTTTACTTCTGACCTATTTAAGCATAGATTCAGCTGTAATAGATCAGTTGCTAGCGTTATTCTATGTAGTACAAACACAGCTTAGACCTCGAATCTCGCGTATTATATGAGGATGGAGCAAGTTGAATATGATACGGCATATGGACCGAAATATATTGATGGAAAATGTATGATGGGTGATAAAGAACTGGTTTTAAGCAAAGATGAAATATTTATAGGCGGGAAGACGTTTCCGAGGTCAGAGGGCCTAAACGAATTAATATTTACTAGAAATCCCCAAAATTTTACATTATTGGACCAGCAAATCTATAAACATGTACTTGAATTATGTGGCGTTCACAGAAATAAACGAGGCTATCTGAATCACCAGGCTGATAAAGTTAAGTTTTCACGGATAATTAAACCACTGTTTAAAAATAAGACCAACCCGAAAATAAAACTACCTAAGCCGCAAGTCAAGGAGGAGGATACGCCAGTCAAATACACCGGTCAAATGGACAGATGTAGATATGTTGAGATTAGAGAACAGTGTGAATAAAAGAAACGTTATAATAGATGAATTACGGGTCGTCGCGTCGATGTTATATACTAGAATACATTCATTTATGATATATAATTTATAATACAGGTACAATAAATAATACATACTACCTTTAAAATATTTTATTTGTTTTTGATTACTCCGTTGATGTATAGAGTCGGACATAAAACTCTGACGGCTTTGATCAGGTATGGAACGGCTTTGATCAGGTATTGAACGGCTTTGATCAGGTATTGAACGGCTTCTATCAGGTACCAATCGGGTATTTATTAGCTTTTTTATCAGGTACCGATTTATCGGGTTCTGATCTATCAGGTACTAATTTATCAGGTACCGATTTATTAGGTACTGATTTATCAACTTAAACTCCTACCATATGACTATTTCTAACAAGACACAGCTGCTTGTGCATGTATGCGCGGAAGCAGCTGTGTCTTGTTAGAAATAGTCATATGGTAGGAGTTTAAGTTGATAAATCAGTACCTAATAAATCGGTACCTGATAAATTAGTACCTGATATATCAGAACCCGATAAATCGGTACCTGATAAAAAAGCTAATAAATACCCGATTGGTACCTGATAGAAGCCGTTCAATACCTGATCAAAGCCGTTCAATACCTGATCAAAGCCGTTCAATACCTGATCAAAGCCGTTCCATACCTGATCAAAGCCGTCAGAGTTTTATGTCCGACTCTATACATCAACGGAGTAATCAAAAACAAATAAAATATTTTAAAGGTAGTATGTATTATTTATTGTACCTGTATTATAAATTATATATCATAAATGAATGTATTCTAGTATATAACATCGACGCGACGACCCGTAATTCATCTATTATAACGTTTCTTTTATTCACACTGTTCTCTAATCTCAACATATCTACATCTGTCCATTTGACCGGTGTATTTGACTGGCGTATCCTCCTCCTTGACTTGCGGCTTAGGTAGTTTTATTTTCGGGTTGGTCTTATTTTTAAACAGTGGTTTAATTATCCGTGAAAACTTAACTTTATCAGCCTGGTGATTCAGATAGCCTCGTTTATTTCTGTGAACGCCACATAATTCAAGTACATGTTTATAGATTTGCTGGTCCAATAATGTAAAATTTTGGGGATTTCTAGTAAATATTAATTCGTTTAGGCCCTCTGACCTCGGAAACGTCTTCCCGCCTATAAATATTTCATCTTTGCTTAAAACCAGTTCTTTATCACCCATCATACATTTTCCATCAATATATTTCGGTCCATATGCCGTATCATATTCAACTTGCTCCATCCTCATATAATACGCGAGATTCGAGGTCTAAGCTGTGTTTGTACTACATAGAATAACGCTAGCAACTGATCTATTACAGCTGAATCTATGCTTAAATAGGTCAGAAGTAAACCGGAAGTGGACGAGAAGTTGATCAGAAGTTGTTCAGAAGTAGAGGAGAAGTTAATTAGAAGTTTCTCATAAGTTGTTTAGAAGTGGACCAGAAGTTGTTTAGAAGGTGTTCGATCGTATCGATTAGGTATCGTGTTGATTTTTTCGCACAATTTCAGAACAATTAGAAGTTGTTTAGAAATTGTACAGGTATAATTTATTCTCTTGTCAAATAAAGGCAGACGCAATTACCATAAATTTAAAAAGATAAGAATAAAAAATTATAGGTCGGTCAGGGATTTACGAGAAGCTTATATAGCTTATATAGCTATATAGCTTTATAGCTTCAACAGCTGATCTATATCTATCGTTCGAATACAAACGATTCTTCGCTCGCCCACTATATTTCTCTACAGCTTTTAACATAAGAAACATATTTTGACATACAAATGCATTGTAGGGTTTATTTTATAGGTCAAAAAACCAGCAATTAGCTCAGGCAAAGACCCGTAATATGCTTCCCTTATCAATTCTAAAAGCGCCATCGTTATAACTGTGTCTGTGGTGGCAGTGTCGGTGTTACAACTAATCAATCTTTCAGATTCTCGTCTATTTACTACATTATGAATGAAACATGTTTTATTTATAATAATTTTAATCGCATGTATATATGATTAAAATGGAGGATATTTACCAGGTATCACTAACCTAGGTATACGATGGTTGGAGAGGAATTATTTGAATATTAATTATAATGATGGATACGTAGGCTTAAAAAATATTGGAAAAATCTAGAATGATATCTGTAAATCTTACGATAAAATATGTGTAAATGCCGATTTTTTAAGCAAATATGAAGATTGACCTATTGTTAATTTAGAGCACCTTACCAATGCACCTAATTTAGTCAAAACCAATTTTCTTTTACTTTGTTCATAGTAAAAATAAATTAAGTAAGTGTACCACGTAATGTAGAAATTTGTTAGACTACCTATTATAAAAATCATGTATATCTTCTAATAAAATATACTTCAATTATGAACGTTTTTGTATATTAATGTGTTGGATTCTTTAATGGGTGCCAAGTTGTAATTTTGATGTTAGCAGAACATCTTTTGTGTACCGTATACAGTAGCATTAAAGTTATGGGAAAACATACGTTTAAAGTTGGTGATAATGTTAGTATTAGTAAGTATACGTTAAATGGGTCGGTTTTGATAATACTCAGAACAGTTGGATTAATAAAAATGAAATATTGTAAATGTATGAGTTTTGTAAACGATTTTTTTAATAAAACAAAAAATATTATATAACTTGCATTTTATTTAGATATAATAAATATATGCATTAAATATCAGGACAAAGCTTCTTGCAACCGTAACAATTTCTTCGGGATGGTGGTGGAGCATCGACGTGATCTTTCATCACCAAAGTATTATAATGCTTGTGGCAGGGAAGATAATCTTCAAGTGCAACCCTTTTTTATGATAATAAATGCCATTTCTGCTATAGGGAAATCTTATTCACTTTTGTTTTTAAAATGTATGTGGGTAAAGAAGGAATAATATACTCGCTTATACCATCCAATCTCCTACAATCTGCATCAATCTTTGTTAAAACTGCTTCAATCTTTTCATCCGTAATCTCCATGATGACTTATTCTCTTTATTCATTTTTACTTTCTTTAACTTTTTTGTTAGTATAAGTACATACTTTGATGTATCCTTTAAAAAACTTTGTAAAACCTAATCAGAGGTATTACAACAGTTCATAATTTCAAAATTAAACTAAATATTTTACATATTTGTTTAACGATTATATTAAATGATAGTCCTAGCGACCTAGATATTTTTCTATGTTGTTTGCATAGTATCGGTTCTAAAATTTATTGTATTGTTTTGAATTCGATGACGAAATCGAACACGATCGGCAACAATATGTATCATGATATATTTGATCCTACAGAATATTATATAGTATAGTCACAATAGCATCTTTGAAATCTAAATAGCATATAATTAACATGAATCAGAATGCTTGGTTTTAATATTTAAGTATATTTTCTTATAAAAACAGAAACTTTTTTTCGAAATGTTTACTGATTGTCGTCCATTGCAACTCTTATATTTACTTATCCCGTTAGTATAAGTAGGTATGCGTTTTCAACTTCTGCATATCTTCAATCTGTTCTTCTCATTCATACTGAGTGTAAATGGCTTATGTTACGTTTATATTACTATACTATTCTCATTTGTATGTAAATTAAAAAAACATGAGATTTAATAAAAATAATTTTATTAAAAAACAAACATATTAACCCCAACAATTCTGTTCGAGGACGGGAAAAACTTTGTAAAAAAACCTAGTCAGGGGTTTAACAACAGTTCATAATTTCAAAATCAAGAAATACAGTATTATAAGTTATATACAAAACTTCTAACATATACATGGTGTTCTGTGAATTTATGTGAGTAGCTAATAACGTTATAATATTAGAATATAAATCACCATCCATTTTCGTACAAGATTTTAAAATGATACAAAGTCAGAACTGGTCAATACACTAATTTTCTGATTGATTAATTCTTGAAGATGATATATGTTATTGTATGTCTCCGTTGATAAAACGATTTGCTGCCCTCTACTTTTGAGACTGATAACTTGAATGTCTCGATAAGAACTGCAGCCTTCGGTTTTGCAGAATTCTTCCCATTCTTCTTGTGTGAAGAAAATGCATGCGTTCACAGATTTGATTTGTACAATTGGAATGAATCCGGCAGCTGGACTTCGTCCTACGGTAAGCCACTTGGAACCGCTTTTGTTGAGGAAGTATGAAGATTGACTGATGAGTTGTTTTTCGCAGGTAATAGCATCTTTCCTCATTTGTAAATGCACAGCCTACATTATCTAAGACTAAGTTCAACGCATGTATTCCAATGAAGTTTTTAATGGGTTTTTTCGAAGATTATAATCGTATCCTAATTAACGTTAGTCAAGAATTAATACTTGTCAGGAGCAGAACGAATGAGAATTGTTATAAGAATTCTGAAGAGGTTACGGGTACGAAAAAAGCATCGATTGAAATTACTAAAATCGAATGGCATGTTCCACATGTAAGCGTTAATGATGAAATCCGCTTCAAGCTGTTGGACGTTGTTCAAAACAGCAAAACAATATCAATTCCGTTCCGTAAATGGGATTTGTATGAGCTACCATCCTTACGTGCTACAACAACAGACATATGGCCGATAAAATCAAGTAATAACCTGGAAAAGCCCCGCTATGTTCTTGTTGCGTTTCAAAAGGGTAAAAAAGATAACTATAAAGCGGATGCTTCCATGTTCGACCACTGTAGCATTACAAATATGAAATTATACCTGAATTCGGAAAATTATCCATACAGTGATATGAATATAGTAGATATGTCGGAAAAACGTTATGCTAGAGCATACCGAATGTATACATCTTTCAAACCAAGTTATTACGGGAAACCTAGCGAACCTTTGATGAGTTACTCAAAATTTAACAAATGTTCAGTCTTTATAATTGATTGTTCAGCACAAAATGAAGCCGTAAAATCCAGTACTGTAGATATAAAACTGGAAATGATATCAAAGGTAGCATTTAGCGCAGACACAGTGGCATACTGTCTCATTTTACATGATTGTGTGTTTGAGTACGAACCTATCCAGGGTACAGTTAAGAAAATAATGTAAACATGAATGTTTCATTCACGAATACTCCAACAATACACATGTGGTCAGATGAGGAAGATAGACATTCCGAATGGATGTTTTACGCTGCTGATCGAATAAAGTTCCAGCGTCGTATAAGAAACTGCGCAAAAATATTGGAACCAGTTCTCTCCGAAACACATCGTCAAAAAGTGTATAGGAAACATTTCGAGTCGTTTATTGTCGTAGATATACAAGGTTTTGTTAATCGAGACTTTATACCTAAAGAGATGACTATATCAGATGGGAAACGTTCAATACACCTTTTGTTTAAACCAGCAACACCTTTCCATCGGTTAGAACGACAACAGAAAAGGAAATACGATGGTTGGAGAGGAATTATTTGAATATTAATTATAGTGACGGATATGTAGACTTAAACAATATTGTACATATCTTAACTGATATTTGTAAATCTTACGATACAATATACGTAAAGGGTCATCAAAAGGCCGATTATTTAAGTAAATATGTAGATTTAGATATTATTAATTTAGAATATCTACAAAATGTACCAAATTTAAACAAAACTAACTCTGCTTGCTTTTTTCATAATAATAAAAATAAATTAAGTATGTGTACACAGCATAATGTTCAAGTTCTATTAGATTATTTAATAGGTGATAACTTGTAATCAACTTGTATCAGTAATAAAAAATAAATACAGCAATTATGAACGTTTTTTTATTTTTATATTAATGTGTTAGATTTTTTACTGGATGCTAAGTTGTGATTTTATGTTAGTAATAAACATAATACAGTATTCAAATTATTTATTGAACGTACAACCAATACATATAATTTACTGCAAATTATCCATAATATATAAACACCTCTCTTGGCCGAAATATACGTAACCTCTGTCACATTCCATACAATCACACACCTCTTCGTTGCTAAGTATTGGGTTTTCATGTGGTGGTTCCCAAACTATATTGCCGTTTTGTTGGGGGGCCTTGCCAGTCAACGACAAAACGCTTCTAGTGGCGATGTTATACATGTACGTCATTCCGGGGACGTCGCTACAGGGTTTACGCAGCCAGTCAAACTCATTGCGAATTAGCTGAGACGTTTCTTCATTAAAATAGGGATTACACTCCTCCAGTACTTCAATTAAATCTTCGAAGGTAAAATATTTCTCGTTCTGGCACGCAAAGGCGGCCAGAAATTCCAAATCTCTTCTGTGTAACTTCGATGAATATATTTTTGTGTTATGTACTCGGGAATATTTAGGTGACCAAATACAACATCATACACTTGAGCCATTTTCGACTAAAACACGCATATATTAAACAAGATATTAAACATATTAAATAATAAAACATATAACACTAAATAAAAATACTCACCAAAATATAAAAATGATCTAAGTGGCAAGGAATTAACAATAGGTACTAAAATAAGACACATCAAATATTAAAATATAATAAATATTAAGCAAAGTAAAAATACTTACCTAAGTGCAGGAGAGACTAATATCGAACATTATTTTACATTTGCTTATATGCGATTTTTCATTGCTAAAGCTGTGACGTAAAACTTAAGTTCTTAGAAGAACGAAATTTAAAAATTTCCAGACATTAGATCACATTCTATTAGCATGTATGTGAGTGCCAAAAATTCCGAATATTTGCTTTAAAGTCAAGCCTAATCAGCATTCTTTAAGAACATTAATTACTTAGAGTAAAATATTTTGTAAAATTTCCCAAAATTTTTAAAATAATTACCTACATAATGCGAGTGAAACCATTTCAGGGCCAAAATATCAACATTCCTAGCGGAATTCCGTCAATTACAAAGCCTAATTAGAAAATGAAAGTAATTAGCGGTGCATGCCCCGCGGGCTTAAAGTGGCGCAGAACACAGGTAGTTTTCCTACTAATTTTAGAAGGAGTAGATTTAAGTACTACTGGTACCGTTGATGAGCTCAGGAAGAGACTTAGTACGTTTCTGAAGGCAAATCCACCGCAAACGACCCGCTCAGCATCTCCGACACCGCCTATTACAAATCAGGCTACCGCTGATACGAAGATATCTCTCTGCGAAAAAGTCCGAAAATGGGGTTTGAATTACGATGGCATTGGAGATGGTATATCATTCCTAGAAAGGATTAGAGAATTACGTGAATGCTACGATTTAACAGGTAATGATTTATTAAAAACGCTTCCGTTGTTGTTTCGAGGTAATGCACTTTTATGGTACCGAAACAACAAAGAATACTGGTCAAATTGGGATGAGTTTATAAACGATTTCAAAATGCAATATTTACCTCCACGATATGATTATTTGATTGAAGAAGAACTTCGTTCCCGTTATCAGCGTCCGAAGGAGTCTTTTCAAGACTATCTCACCGCAATTTTAACCCTCGTTCGACGTGGCAAGGACATGAGCGATGCTGACAAGTTAGAGCGTATTTACAGAAATGCACGTCCAGAATATAAACTCTACGCCCGAAGAAGTACCTTCACCACGTTGAAGGAGCTGGCAACTTTAGCCGCCGAATATGAGCAGATACAGAAGGAAAAGGAAACACATCCAGGTGAAGCTTCTAGCTCCACGAAAGACCAGAGATCTGGACAGCGACGGCAAGGTACCCACAATTCCGGTACGGCCAGCGGACGTACCCAGCAACAGACAGCGGACCTGCAGGCTTCTACCGATACAGCACCGAGAGCTCCTGCAACCGAAGGACCGAATCGTTTGACCAATCCCAGTAAAAGGTGCTGGCGAATGTAGTCAAACAGGACATACCAGGGTAGGCTGTCGAAATCGCCCTGTTTTATTCTGTTCGAGATGTGGATTACGGGATATCGCAAGCAAAGACTGTAGATGTCCGGGAAACGCCAATCTGGGCGCCTCACGGGGCTGAGACGTTCAGAGCATAATCGCACCCGTTCCAGCATGGAAACCGCCGTGCTATCAAAACGCCCCGATAACCGGATCTGGCTGAAAATAGACATCGCCAGTATAAGCGTCGATGCACTCGTAGATACGGGCGCAACATCTTCGTGCATGAGCCAAAGTTTGTTGAATCGCTTACCAAAACCAGGAGTACGATGTGTACAACATTCCAAGACGAAGATATCGTTAGCCAGTGGTGATGTCGTCGAATCCCAAGCTAGAGCAAGCGTATCCATAGCGTCGGGCCAGAATACATGGTTAGTATCCTTCGTGGTGATGCCAAAGAATACGTATGACGTGATCTTGGGGATGGACGCCCTAAAACAGATGAATGCAATCGTAGACATTGGGAAACATGAAGTAAGGTATGCTACGACACAAAACAAAGTACTCACCTCCGCAGCACAGGCGATCGCCACGGTAAAGACGGAGGAAGACCAGCGCCGATTGGACGAATTCCTTCAAACCGAAATGACCAAATTCTCCTGCGTACGAGGTCGAACCAGTCAGGTAGAACACGTAATACGCATCCAGCCCAATACCGTTCCCATCAAACAACGGTATTATCCGTGTAATCCAAAACGTCAAGAAGTGATTGACCAGGAAGTGGACAAGATGCTGGCCGAGGATGTTATTGAACCGAGCCACAGTCCGTGGAGTTCTCCCGTCGTCTTGGTACAGAAGAAGACTGGCGAACCCAGATTCTGTATAGATTTCCGCAAAGTAAACGCCGTAACAATTAAAGATTCGTACCCGCTACCATATATTTCCGGAATCCTAGATAAACTTCGTAACAGTAAGTACTTCTCGACGCTAGATCTGAAACATGGATATTGGCAAGTACCGTTGGCACCAGGAAGCCGTCCCATTACAGCTTTTACTGTTCCGGGGAAAGGCCTCTTCCAGTTCAAAGTTTTACCGTTTGGCCTCCATTCCGCCGGTGCCACATTTCAGCGCTTCCTAGACAGCATCATCGGTCCTGACTTAGGTAATATAGCACTAGTCTATTTGGACGATGTCATTGTATTAGGAAAAACCTTCGAGGAGCATTTAAACAACTTACGTGTTGTTTTCAATCGTCTGCAAGAAGCCGGTCTCCAGTTGCAACCAGCCAAGTGCCAATTCGCTAAGCGCTCAATCAAGTACTTGGGTCATGTTGTGTCCGCCGAAGGCATCCAGACGGATCCAGAAAAGGTCGCTGCAATCAGTCAGATTTCTCCTCCAAAGACAGCGAAAGACGTTCGTAGCTTTCTAGGAGCCGCTTCATGGTATAGAAGGTTCGTACCGAACTTCGCGAGGCTTGCCGAACCTTTGACGCGTTTGGTAAAGAAGAACCAAAGATGGTCATGGGGCCCTGAACAAGACGCTGCGTTCCAAGCGATAAAGAAGACGTTGAAAGAAAGTCCGGTACTAATATGTCCTGATTTTTCTAGGCCTTTCCAATTACATACCGATGCCAGCGAACAAGGTCTAGGCGCCGTCTTGATCCAGGAAATTGACGGGATGGAGCGTGCTGTCTCTTACGCCAGTAGGACGTTGCATCCGGCCGAAACCAAATACTCTACAACAGAGAAAGAATGTTTAGCCGTCGTCTGGGCTATCAAGAAGTACAGATACTACCTAGAGGGATATACATTCGAAGTAGTCACTGACCATCAGTGTCTGAGATGGCTCAATGAACTGAAGAATCCGTCCGGGAGACTTAGTCGATGGGCCGTCGACTTGCAGCAGTTTGATTTTACAGTCAGGTACCGCAGTGGAAATATGAATAACCTAGCCGATAGCTTATCTAGAAATCCTCTGCCGTGTGTGGTTGAAGAAGATGAGGAGATCTTCGCTGTTTTTCAAGGTAACACTTGTTCATGGTACAACAAGATTTTTCAGGCCGTCACCAACAACCCCGGACAGTATCCAGAATACTTGATACACAACGAAGTGTTATACAGAAATTTTCCGGGTACTCATGGAGAAGCTCCATGGAGGTTGTGCATCCCGAAATCTGAAAGGCTGCGAATCCTGCGAGAGATACACGATGCTCCAGAAGCCGGACATTTGGGAATTGCAAAGAGTATCGCTCGAGCCGCCGCCCATTGTTACTGGCCGGGTATGTTCCGTGAAATACGTAATTACGTCCGGAAATGCGAATCCTGTGGAAAACATAAATTCAGCCAACAGAAACCTTTTGGACAAATGCTGTACTCACCTGTAGATTGTCCGTGGGAACAAGTTTCGGTAGACCTGATGGGCCCATTTCCACGAAGTCGTAGGGGTTTTACGTACCTTCTAGTTTTACAGGACCGTTTCACCAAATGGACCGAGTGTCAAGCTCTCCGCCAAGCCACTGCCAATGCCGTTATCCAGGTGGTGAAAGAAAAGGTCGTCTACCGTTTTGGAACTCCAAAGCGGCTGATATGCGACAACGGACCTCAATTTGCCAGCCGCCTATTCCAGACAGCCGCCAAGGACCTGGGCATCGAGATTCGCTTCACAGCACCGTACTCCCCGCAACAAAATCCGGTGGAGCGAGCCAATCGTGTTATAGGGCCTATGCTGGCACAATACATTGAAGAAGATCAGAGAGAATGGGATGTAAACCTACCACAGTTTATGTTCGCCATCAACACCGCTAAACACGAGACAACTGGATTTTCGCCGGCAGTTCTCAACTTTGGACGTCTGTTGGTCCCTCCCAAGTCGCTATGGAGAGAAGTGAAAGATACCGGGGACCACCAGGAAACAGAAGCTAAAGAATTAATTCCTGAGCTGCAAAAATTGCAAGACTTTTATCAAATTACCAAGGTCAAATTAGCAGAAGGGTTCCAACGCCAGAGTCATGGATATAATTTGCGAAGACGTCCGTTCCGTCCTCAAGTAAGCCAGTACGTGTTCAAGCGAGAACACCTGCTTTCCAACGCTGCGAGGAATTTTTCATCCAAATTGGCTCCCAAATTTGCTGGCCCCTGTAAGATAGTTAAAGTAGTATCACCTACGATTGTAATGTTACAGGTACCTGGAACTCGCAAATTGGACCGAGTTCATGTCAAGGATTTAAAGATAGCACCACCGGAAGCCAGTAGGGATTCCCCTTCCGATCCTGCTTCCCCCACCGAACAATGACCGCGCATGCTATACCAGCCGACAACCAGCGGGACCGTCGCCGTTCCATCCCCCTTCCTTGTGCCCAGCCGTCGGCGTAAAGAAACGCCGAAACCGAGGTCCAGCATGGATGAGGCATCGGAAGGACTGGATCAACGACCCCGAAGCAGTCCAACGACACGCACGAGACAACGCCGGCCAGTCAGCACGCAGTGTCGGAGTGCTAGTGCGCGAGTGTCCTCCGTAGTGTAGTGGTCAGTGTCCTCGCCTGTCACGAGGGAAACCGGAGTTCGATTCTCCACCGGGTATGGGGGTGTAACGAACCTCTGTACACAGAAACAATTTTTATTTAGTTTAATGTTAAATTTTAAGAAGCGAAAATTTATTTAATATTGTTTGCTGTAAATAGTTTTGAATTGACCTGTATATTTATATTTTGGATACCTGTGTATATTTTTCAGAGTTTTTCCGGGAGACGTCAGACAACAAAAACGGGTCCAGCCGACTATATAAAGGCCGCATTTTTCATCATTAAGAGAATTCCTTTTCCTATTCCGACCTGTTGGGGCCGATACAGTTGGCTAACAGGTATTTCCAGGTGAAGCGGCCGACGAAGTTGGCGTTCACCATCCTATCCGACCTGCTGAGGCCCAGAAGTTGGCTAGCAAGTATCCTGGGTGAAGCGGCCGAAAAGTTGGCGTTCACCATCCCGTCTGACTTGCCGGAGCCGAGAAATTGGCCAGCAGGTATCTGTCCGTTCACAAGACCGATATCAGAGACATTTATTATTTTACTTATTTTGCTATTACGTACCTGTATATATATTTTTGCCTGATTATTATTTTATGTATCCGCATGTCAATTTAATGATTTTGAATTGTTCACAGCAACTACCGAAGGACCTGGTATACATCCAACGTAAGATTTATTTCTCACGCTTTCTGTAAATATTATGTATTTGTATATTTGCCATTGATAAACTGATATTTTTTTTCTCTGTACAAACCGACACTTGTTATTTTATATCCGATTATTGCTTTGTTTTTTTCTGATTACTGGTATTTGTATGTCATCTGGAAAATGTTGTTCATCTGAATTTTAATGTAAATATATGTATATAATGAACCTACCTTTCTTTTATTCCGCTACCCCGCGGTTATAATTTGTTAATTCGACGTTACTGACACTTTTAAAGTATTTTTCTCGCTCATTAATCTGATTTCGATACATTCGTAAACAAACTTCGTATGTCAAACGTCAAATTGTGATACAGCGCCGCAGCCCGGATCTTCAGTGAACGAAGGCGCAAGCGAAATCGATAATATCGATTACCGACAAGCAAAGCGACCAGTGGCGTACGGTCTAGAAGCTAATTTACAAATTTTTAATTCCCGACAAATTAATGATCAATGGAAAAAGAAAGTAACGTTGCAAACGGTTATCGAGCTAGGTAATATTTATATGATGAAAAAGTTGTAGAGATTTATGAAAGTTTGAAAGGTCACAGCGCTCGAACGAGTTAATGTGCCTCCGTGGCCGTTTGGCCTCTCGTTTAGATTTACAAGGTGAACCTACTTGCCGAGGAGGAAGCAGATCTATTAAACGGTTATTGAGCTAGGTAATGTTTATATGATGAAAAAGTTGTAAAGATTTATGAAAGTTTGAAAGGTCACAGCGCTCAAACGCGTTAATGTGCCTCCGTGGGTGTTTGGCCTCTCGTTTAGATTAACAAGGTGAACCTACTTGCCGAGGAGGAAGCAGATCTATTAAACGGTTATCGAGCTAGGTAATATTTATATGATGAAAAAGTTGTAAAGATTTATGAAAGTTTGAAAGGTCACAGCGCTCGAACGAGTTAATGTGCCTCCGTGGGTGTTTGGCCTCTCGTTTAGATTAACAAGGTGAACCTACTTGCCGAGGAGGAAGCAGATCTATTAAACGGTTATCGAGCTAGGTAATATTTATATGATGAAAAAGTTGTAAAGATTTATGAAAGTTTGAAAGGTCACAGCGCTCGAACGAGTTAATGTGCCTCCGTGGGTGTTTGGCCTCTCGTTTAGATTAACAAGGTGAACCTACTTGCCGAGGAGAAAGCAGATCTATTAAACGGTTATCGAGCTAGGTAATATTTATATGATGAAAAAGTTGTAAAGATTTATGAAAGTTTGAAAGGTCACAGCGCTCGAACGAGTTAATGTGCCTCCGTGGGTGTTTGGCCTCTCGTTTAGATTAACAAGGTGAACCTACTTGCCGAGGAGGAAGCAGATCTATTAAACGGTTATCGAGCTAGGTAATATTTATATGATGAAAAAGTTGTAAAGATTTATGAAAGTTTGAAAGGTCACAGAGCTCAAACGCGTTAATATGCCTCCGTGGGTGGTTGGCCTCTTGTTTAGCTTAACAAGGTGAACCCACTTGCCGAGGAGAAGGCAGATCCATCAAACGGTTATCGAGCTAGGTAATATTTATATGATGAAAAAGTTGTAAAGATTTATGAAAGTTTGAAAGGTCACAGCGCTCGAACGAGTTAATGTGCCTCCGTGGCCGTTTGGCCTCTCGTTTAGATTTACAAGGTGAACCTACTTGCCGAGGAGGAAGCAGATCTATTAAACGGTTATTGAACTAGGTAATGTTTATATGATGAAAAAGTTGTCAAGATTTATGAAAGTGAACCTACTTGCCGAGGAGGAAGCAGATCTATCAAACGGTTATCGAGCTAGGTAATATTTATATGATGAAAAAGTTGTAAAGATTTATGAAAGTTTGAAAGGTCACAGCGCTCAAACGCGTTAATGAGCCTCCGTGGGTGGTTGGCCTCTCGTTTAGATTAACAAGGTGAACCTACTTGCCGAGGAGGAAGCAGATCCAACAAACGGTTATCGAGCTAGGTAATATTTATATGATGAAAAAGTTGTCCAGAAAATTTATGAAAGTTTGAACGGTCACAGCGTTCGAACGAGTTAATGTGCCTTTCTGGGTGTTTGGCCAGTCGTTTATATTAATAAGGTGAACCTACTTGCCGAGGAGGAAGCAGATCCAGCAAACGGTTATCGAGCCAGGTAATATTTATATGATGAAAAAGTTGTAAAGGTTTATGAAAGTTTGAACGGTCACAGCGCTCAAACGCGTTAATGTGCCTCCGTGGGTGTTTGGCCTCTCGTTTAGATTAACAAGGTGAACCTACATGCCGAGGAGGAAGCAGGTCTGTCAAACGGTTATCGAGCTAGGTAATATTTATATGATGAAAAAGTTGTAAAGGTTTATGAAAGTTTGAAAGGTCACAGCGCTCGAACGAGTTAATGTGCCTCCGTGGGTGTTTGGCCTCTCGTTTAGATTAACAAGGTGAACCTACTTGCCGAGGAGGAAGCAGATCTATTAAACGGTTATCGAGCTAGGTAATATTTATATGATGAAAAAGTTGTAAAGATTTATGAAAGTTTGAAAGGTCACAGAGCTCAAACGCGTTAATGTGCCTCCGTGGGTGGTTGGCCTCTTGTTTAGCTTAACAAGGTGAACCTACTTGCCGAGGAGAAGGAAGATCGGTCAAACGGTTATCGAGCTAGGTGATATTGATATGACGAAAAAGTTGTCCAGAAAATTTATGAAAGTTTGAACGGTCACAGCGCTCAAACACGTTAATGTGCCTCCGTGGGTGTTTGGCCTCTCGTTTAGATTAACAAGGTAAACCTACTTGCCGAGGAGGAAGCAGATCTATCAAACGGTTATCGAGCTAGGTAATATTTATATGATGAAAAAGTTGTAAAGATTTATGAAAGTTTGAAAGGTCACAGCGCTCGAACGAGTTAATGTGCGTCCGTGGGTGTTTGGCCTCTCGTTTAGATTAACAAGGTGAACGTACTTGCCGAGGAGGAAGCAGATCTATTAAACGGTTATCGAGCTAGGTAATATTTATATGATGAAAAAGTTGTAAAGATTTATGAAAGTTTGAAAGGTCACAGAGCTCAAACGCGTTAATGTGCCTCCGTGGGTGGTTGGCCTCTTGTTTAGCTTAACAAGGTGAACCTACTTGCCGAGGAGAAGGAAGATCGGTCAAACGGTTATCGAGCTAGGTGATATTGATATGACGAAAAAGTTGTCCAGAAAATTTATGAAAGTTTGAACGGTCACAGCGCTCAAACACGTTAATGTGCCTCCGTGGGTGTTTGGCCTCTCGTTTAGATTAACAAGGTAAACCTACTTGCCGAGGAGGAAGCAGATCTATTAAACGGTTATCGAGCTAGGTAATATTTATATGATGAAAAAGTTGTAAAGATTTATGAAAGTTTGAAAGGTCACAGCGCTCGAACGAGTTAATGTGTCTCCGTGGGTGTTTGGCCTCTCGTTTAGATTAACAAGCTGAACCTACTTGCCGAGGAGGAAGCAGATCTATTAAACGGTTATCGAGCTAGGTAATATTTATATGATGAAAATGTTGTAGAGATTTATGAAAGTTTGAAAGGTCACAGCGCTCGAACGAGTTAATGTGCCTCCGTGGCCGTTTGGCCTCTCGTTTAGATTTACAAGGTGAACCTACTTGCCGAGGAGGAAGCAGATCTATTAAACGGTTATTGAACTAGGTAATGTTTATATGATGAAAAAGTTGTCAAGATTTATGAAAGTGAACCTACTTGCCGAGGAGGAAGCAGATCTATCAAACGGTTATCGAGCTAGGTAATATTTATATGATGAAAAAGTTGTAAAGATTTATGAAAGTTTGAAAGGTCACAGCGCTCAAACGCGTTAATGAGCCTCCGTGGGTGGTTGGCCTCTCGTTTAGATTAACAAGGTGAACCTACTTGCCGAGGAGGAAGCAGATCCAACAAACGGTTATCGAGCTAGGTAATATTTATATGATGAAAAAGTTGTCCAGAAAATTTATGAAAGTTTGAACGGTCACAGCGTTCGAACGAGTTAATGTGCCTTTCTGGGTGTTTGGCCAGTCGTTTATATTAATAAGGTGAACCTACTTGCCGAGGAGGAAGCAGATCCAGCAAACGGTTATCGAGCCAGGTAATATTTATATGATGAAAAAGTTGTAAAGGTTTATGAAAGTTTGAACGGTCACAGCGCTCAAACGCGTTAATGTGCCTCCGTGGGTGTTTGGCCTCTCGTTTAGATTAACAAGGTGAACGTACTTGCCGAGGAGGAAGCAGATCTATTAAACGGTTATCGAGCTAGGTAATATTTATATGATGAAAAAGTTGTAAAGATTTATGAAAGTTTGAAAGGTCACAGAGCTCAAACGCGTTAATATGCCTCCGTGGGTGGTTGGCCTCTTGTTTAGCTTAACAAGGTGAACCCACTTGCCGAGGAGAAGGCAGATCCATCAAACGGTTATCGAGCTAGGTAATATTTATATGATGAAAAAGTTGTAAAGATTTATGAAAGTTTGAAAGGTCACAGCGCTCGAACGAGTTAATGTGCCTCCGTGGCCGTTTGGCCTCTCGTTTAGATTTACAAGGTGAACCTACTTGCCGAGGAGGAAGCAGATCTATTAAACGGTTATTGAACTAGGTAATGTTTATATGATGGTCAAAAAACACGTTGTCAAGATTTATGAAAGTGAACCTACTTGCCGAGGAGGAAGCAGATCTATCAAACGGTTATCGAGCTAGGTAATATTTATATGATGAAAAAGTTGTAAAGATTTATGAAAGTTTGAAAGGTCACAGCGCTCAAACGCGTTAATGAGCCTCCGTGGGTGGTTGGCCTCTCGTTTAGATTAACAAGGTGAACCTACTTGCCGAGGAGGAAGCAGATCCAACAAACGGTTATCGAGCTAGGTAATATTTATATGATGAAAAAGTTGTCCAGAAAATTTATGAAAGTTTGAACGGTCACAGCGTTCGAACGAGTTAATGTGCCTTTCTGGGTGTTTGGCCAGT
>CM043015.1:73536421-73574588 GCA_023690525.1 Holotrichia oblita
ATGATGAAAAAGTTGTCCAGAAAATTTATGAAAGTTTGAACGGTCACAGCGCTCAAACGCGTTAATGTGCCTCCGTGGGTGTTTGGCCTCTCGTTTAGATTAACAAGGTGAACCTACTTGCCGAGGAGGAAGCAGATCCATCAAACGGTTATCGAGCTAGGTAATATTTATATGATGAAAAAGTTGTCCAGAAGATTTATGAAAGTTTGAACGGTCACAGCGCTCAAACGCGTTAATGTGCCTCCGTGGGTGTTTGGCCTCTCGTTTAGATTAACAAGGTGAACCTACTTGCCGAGGAGGAAGCAGATCCATCAAACGGTTATCGAGCTAGGTAATATTTATATGATGAAAAAGTTGTCCAGAAAATTTATGAAAGTTTGAACGGTCACAGCGCTCAAACGCGTTAATGTGCCTCCTGGGAGTTTGGCCTCTCGTTTAGATTAACAAGGTGAACCTACTTGCCGAGGAGGAAGCAGATCCATCAAACGGTTATCGAGCTAGGTAATATTTATATGATGAAAAAGTTGTCCAGAAAATTTATGAAAGTTTGAACGGTCACAGCGCTCAAACGCGTTAATGTGCCTCCTGGTGTTTGGCCTCTCGTTTAGATTAACAAGGTGAACCTACTTGCCGAGGAGGAAGCAGATCCATCAAACGGTTATCGAGCTAGGTAATATTTATATGATGAAAAAGTTGTCCAGAAAATTTATGAAAGTTTGAACGGTCACAGCGCTCAAACGCGTTAATGTGCCTCCTGGGTGTTTGGCCTCTCGTTTAGATTAACAAGGTGAACCTACTTGCCGAGGAGGAAGCAGATCCATCAAACGGTTATCGAGCTAGGTAATATTTATATGATGAAAAAGTTGTCCAGAAAATTTATTTATGAAAGTTTGAACGGTCACAGCGCTCAAACGCGTTAATGTGCCTCCTGGTGTTTGGCCTCTCGTTTAGATTAACAAGGTGAACCTACTTGCCGAGAGAAGCAGATCCATCAAACGGTTACTGAGCTTGCAATATTTATATGATGAAAAAGTTGTAAAGATTTCAGTGAAAGTTTCAAAGGGCCGCAGCGCTCGAACGAGTTAATGTGCTCGTGGGTGTTTGGCCCTCGCCTAGATTAACAGGGTGAACCTACCTGCCGGGGAGGAAGCAGATCTATTAAACGGTTATCGAGCTAGGTAACATTTATATGATGAAAAAGTTGTCCAGAAAATTTATGAAAGTTTGAACGGTCACAGCGCTCAAACACGTTAATGTGCTCTTCCGTGGGTGGTTGGCCTCTCGTTTAGATTTACAAGGTGAACCTACTTGCCGAGGAGGAAGCAGATCTATTAAACGGTTAATGAGCTAGGTAATATTTATATGATGAAAAAAGTTGTCCAGAAATTTTTATGAAAGTTTGAACGGTCACAGCGCTCAAACACGTTAATGTGCCTCCGTGGGTGGTTGGCCTCTCGTTTAGATTAACAAGGTGAACCTACTTGCCGAGGAGGAAGCAGATCCATCAAACGGTTATCGAGCTAGGTAATATTTATATGATGAAAAAGTTGTAAAGATTTATGAAAGTTTGAAAGGTCACAGCGCTCAAACACGTTAATGTGCCTCCGTGGGTGGTTGGCCTCTCGTTTAGATTAACAAGGTGAACCTACTTGCCGAGGAGGAAGCAGATCCATCAAACAGTTATCGAGCTTGGTAATATTTATATGATGAAAAAGTTGTCCAGAAAATTTATGAAAGTTTGAACGGTCACAGCGCTCAAACACGTTAATGTGCCTCCGTGGGTGGTTGGCCTCTCGTTTAGATTTACAAGGTGAACCTACTTGCCGAGGAGGAAGCAGATCCATTAAACGGTTATCGAGCTAGGTAATATTTATATGATGAAAAAGTTGTAAAGATTTATGAAAGTTTGAAAGTTCACAGAGCTCAAACGCGTTAATGTGCCTCCGTGGGTGGTAAAGATTTATGAAAGTTTGAAAGGTCACAGCGCTCCAAACGCGTTAATGTGCCTCCGTGGGCGTTTGGCCTCTCGTTTAGATTAACAAGGTGAACCTACTTGCCGAGGAGGAAGTAGATCTATTAAACGGTTATCGAGCTAGGTAATATTTATATGATGAAAAAGTTGTAAAGATTTATGAAAGTTTGAAAGGTCACAGCGCTCAAACGCGTTAATGTGCCTCCCGTGGGTGGTTGGCCTCTCGTTTAGATTAACAAGGTGAACCTACTTGTCGAGGAGGAAGCAGATCTTTCAAACGGTTATAGAGCTAGGTAATATTTATATGATGAAAAAGTTGTAAAGATTTATGAAAGTTTGAACGGTCACAGCGCTCGAACGCGTTAATGTGCCTTCCTGGGTGTTTGGCCTCTCGTTTAGATTAACAAGGTGAACCTACTTGCCGAGGAGGAAGCAAATCTATCAAACGGTTATCGAGCTAGGTAATATTTATATGATGAAAAAGTTGTACAGATTTATGAAAGTTTGAAAGGTCACAGCGCTCAAACGCGTTAATGTGCCTCCGTGGGTGGCTGGCCTCTCGTTTAGATTAACAAGGTGAACCTACTTGCCGGGGAGAAAGTAGATCTATTAAACGGTTATCGAGCTAGGTAATATTTATATGATGAAAAAGTTGTAAAGATTTATGAAAGTTTGAAAGATCACAGCGTTCAAACGCGTTAATGTGCCTCCGTGGGTGTTTGGCCTCTCGTTTAGATTAACAAGGTGAACCTACTTGTCGAGGAGAAGGAAGATCGGTCAAACGGTTATCGAGCTAGGTGATATTTATATGACGAAAAAGTTGTCCAGAAAATTTATGAAAGTTTGAAAGGTCACAGCGCTCGAACACGTTAATGTGCCTCCGTGGGTGTTTGGCCTCTCGTTTAGCTTAACAAGGTAAACCTACTTGCCGAGGAGGAAGCAGATCTATCAAACGGTTATCGAGCTAGGTAATATTTATGTGATGAAAAAGTTGTAAAGATTTATGAAAGTTTGAAAGGTCACAGCGCTCAAACACGTTAATGTGCCTCCGTGGGTGTTTGGCCTCTCGTTTAGATTAACAAGGTGAACGTACATGCCGAGGAGGAAGAAGATCCAACAAACGGTTATCGAGCTAGGTAATATTTATATGATGAAAAAGTTGTCCAGAAAATTTATGAAAGTTTGAACCGTCACAGCGTTCAAACACGTTAATGTGCCTTTCTGGGTGTTTGGCCTCTCGTTTAGATTAATAAGGTAAACCTACTTGCCGAGGAGGAAGCAGATACATCAAACGGTTATCGAGCTAGGTAATATTCATATGATGAAAAAGTTGTCCAGAAAATTTATGAAAGTTTGAACGGTCACAGCGCTCAAACACGTTAATGTGCCTCCGTGGGTGGTTGGCCTCTGGTTTAGATTTACAAGGTGAACGTACATGCCGAGGAGGAAGCAGATCTAACAAACGGTTATCGAGCTAGGTAATATTTATATGATGAAAAAGTTGTAAAGATTTTGAAAGTTTGAAAGTTCACAGAGCTCAAACGCGTTAATGTGCCTCCGTGGGTGGTTGGCCTCTCGTTTAGCTTAACATGGTGAACCTACTTGCCGAGGAGAAGGCAGATCTATTAAACGGTTATCGAGCTAGGTAATATTTATATGATGAAAAAGTTGTAAAGATTTATGAAAGTTTGAAAGGTCACAGCGCTCAAACGCGTTAATGTGCCTCCGTGGGTGGTTGGCCTCTCGTTTAGATTAACAAGGTGAACCTACTTGCCGAGGAGGAAGCAGATCCATCAAACGGTTATCGAGCTAGGTAATATTTATATGATGAAAAAGTTGTAAAGATTTATGAAAGTTTGAAAGGTCACAGCGCTCAAACACGTTAATCTGCCTCCGTGGGTGTTTGGCCTCTGGTTTAGATTAACAAGGTGAACCTACATGCCGAGGAGGAAGCAGATCCAACAAACGGTTATCGAGCTAGGTAATATTTATATGATGAAAAAGTTGTCCAGAAAATTTATGAAAGTTTGAAAGTTCACAGAGCTCAAACGCGTTAATGTGCCCCCGTGGGTGGTTGGCCTCTCGTTTAGCTTAACAAGGTGAACCTACTTGCCGAGGGAGGAAGCAAATCTATTAAACGGTTATCGAGCTAGGTAATATTTATATGATGAAAAAGTTGTAAAGATTTATGAAAGTTTGAAAGGTCACAGCGCTCAAACGCGTTAATGTGCCTCCGTGGGTGGTTGGCCTCTCGTTTAGCTTAACAAGGTGAACCTACTTGCCGAGGAGAAGGCAGATCCATCAAACGGTTATCGAGCTAGGTAATATTTATATGATGAAAAAGTTGTAAAGATTTATGAAAGTTTGAAAGGTCACAGCGCTCAAACGCGTTAATGTGCCTCCGTGGGTGGTTGGCCTCTCGTTTAGATTAACAAGGTGAACCTACTTGCCGAGGAGGAAGCAGATCCAACAAACGGTTATCGAGCTAGGTAATATTTATATGATGAAAAAGTTGTCCAGAAAATTTATGAAAGTTTGAAAGGTCACAGAGCTCGAACGCGTTAATGTGCCTTCCGTGGGTGGTTGGCTTCTCGTTTAGATTAACAAGGTGAACCTACTTGCCGAGGAGGAAGCAGATCTATCAAACGGTTATCGAGCTAGGTAATATTTATATGATGAAAAAGTTGTAAAGATTTATGAAAGTTTGAAAGGTCACAGCGCTCAAACGCGTTAATGTGCCTCCGTGGGTGGTTGGCCTCTCGTTTAGCTTAACAAGGTGAACCTACTTGCCGAGGAGGAAGGCAGATCTATCAAACGGTTATCGAGCTAGGTAATATTTATATGATGAAAAAGTTGTAAAGATTTATGAAAGTTTGAAAGGTCACAGCGCTCAAACACGTTAATGTGCCTCCGTGGGTGGTTGGCCTCTCGTTTAGATTAACAAGGTGAACCTACTTGCCGAGGAGGAAGCAGATCCAACAAACGGTTATCGAGCTAGGTAATATTTATATGATGAAAAAGTTGTAAAGATTTATGAAAGTTTGAACGGTCACAGCGCTCAAACACGTTAATGTGCCTCCGTGGGTGGTTGGCCTCTCGTTTAGCTTAACAAGGTGAACCTACTTGCCGAGGAGAAGGCAGATCCATCAAACGGTTATCGAGCTAGGTAATATTTATATGATGAAAAAGTTGTAAAGATTTATGAAAGTTTGAAAGGTCACAGCGCTCAAACGCGTTAATGTGCCTCCGTGGGTGTTTGGCCTCTCGTTTAGATTAACAAGGTGAACCTACTTGCCGGGAGAAGAAGATCTATTAAACGGTTATCGAGCTAGGTAATATTTATGTGATGAAAAAGTTGTAAAGATTTATGAAAGTTTGAACGGTCACAGCGCTCAAACGCGTTAATGTGCCTCCGTGGGTGTTTGGCCTCTCGTTTAGATTAACAAGGTGAACCTACTTGTCGAGGAGGAAGCAGATCTTTCAAACGGTTATCGAGCTAGGTAATATTTATATGATGAAAAAGTTGTAAAGATTTATGAAAGTTTGAAAGGTCACAGCGCTCAAACGAGTTAATGTGCCTCCGTGGGTGTTTGGCCTCTCGTTTAGATTAACAAGGTGAACCTACATGCCGAGGAGGAAGCAGATCTATCAAACGGTTATCGAGCTAGGTAATATTTATATGATGAAAAAGTTGTAAAGATTTATGAAAGTTTGAAAGGTCACAGAGCTCGAACGAGTTAATGTGCCTCCGTGGGTGTTTGGCCTCTCGTTTAGATTAACAAGGTGAACCTACTTGCCGGGGAGGAAGTAGATCTATTAAACGGTTATCGAGCTAGGTAATATTTATATGATGAAAAAGTTGTAAAGATTTATGAAAGTTTGAAAGGTCACAGCGCTCAAACGCGTTAATGTGCCTCCGTGGGTGTTTGGCCTCTCGTTTAGATTAACAAGGTGAACCTACTTGCCGAGGAGAAGGAAGATCCATCAAACGGTTATCGAGCTAGGTAATATTTATATGATGAAAAAGTTGTAAAGATTTATGAAAGTTTGAAAGGTCACAGCTCTCAAACGCGTTAATGTGCCTCCGTGGGTGTTTGGCCTCTCGTTTCGATTAACAAGGTGAACCTACTTGCCGAGGAGGAAGCAGATCCATCAAACGGTTATCGAGCTAGGTAATATTTATATGATGAAAAAGTTGTCCAGAAAATTTATGAAAGTTTGAACGGTCACAGCGCTCGAACACGTTAATGTGCCTTCCTGGGTGTTTGGCCTCTCGTTTAGATTAACAAGCTGAACCTACTTGCCGAGGAGGAAGCAAATCCATTAAACGGTTATCGAGCTAGGTAATATTTATATGATGAAAAAGTTGTACAGATTTATGAAAGTTTGAAAGGTCACAGCGTTCAAACGCGTTAATGTGCCTTCCGTGGGTGTTTGGCCTCTCGTTTATATTAACAAGGTGAACCTACTTGCCGAGGAGAAGGCAGATCCATCAAACGGTTATCGAGCTAGGTAATATTTATATGATGAAAAAGTTGTAAAGATTTATGAAAGTTTGAAAGATCACAGCGCTCAAACACGTTAATGTGCCTCCGTGGGTGGTTGGCCTCTCGTTTAGATTAACAAGGTGAACCTACTTGCCGAGGAGGAAGCAGATCCAACAAACGGTTATCGAGCTAGGTAATATTTATATGATGAAAAAGTTGTCCAGAAAATTTATGAAAGTTTGAACGGTCACAGCGCTCAAACACGTTAATGTGCCTCCGTGGGTGGTTGGCCTCTCGTTTAGCTTAACAAGGTGAACCTACATGCCGAGGAGAAGGCAGATCCATCAAACGGTTATCGAGCTAGGTAATATTTATATGATGAAAAAGTTGTAAAGATTTATGAAAGTTTGAAAGGTCACAGCGCTCAAATGCGTTAATGTGCCTCCGTGGGTGGTTGGCCTCTCGTTTAGATTAACAAGGTGAACCTACTTGCCGAGGAGGAAGCAGATCCAACAAACGGTTATCGAGCTACGTAATATTTATATGATGAAAAAGTTGTAAAGATTTATGAAAGTTTGAAAGGTCACAGCGCTCGAACGAGTTAATGTGCCTCCGTGGGTGTTTGGCCTCTCGTTTAGATTAACAAGGTGAACCTACATGCCGAGGAGGAAGCAGATCTATCAAACGGTTATCGAGCTAGGTAATATTTATATGATGAAAAAGTTGTAAAGATTTATGAAAGTTTGAAAGGTCACAGCGCTCAAACGAGTTAATGTGCCTCCGTGGGTGTTTGGCCTCTCGTTTAGATTAACAAGGTGAACCTACTTGCCGGGGAGGAAGTAGATCTATTAAACGGTTATCGAGCTAGGTAATATTTATATGATGAAAAAGTTGTAAAGATTTATGAAAGTTTGAAAGGTCACAGTGCTCAAACGCGTTAATGTGCCTCCGTGGGTGGTTGGCCTCTTGTTTAGCTTAACAAGGTGAACCTACTTGCCGAGGAGGAAGCAGATCCATCAAACGGTTATCGAGCTAGGTAATATTTATATGATGAAAAAGTTGTAAAGATTTATGAAAGTTTGAAAGGTCACAGCGCTCAAACGCGTTAATGTGCCTCCGTGGGTGTTTGGCCTCTCGTTTAGATTAACAAGGTGAACCTACTTGTCGAGGAGAAGGAAGATCGGTCAAACGGTTGTCGAGCCGCGGTGGAGTGCGGACGAATTTTCTCGTGTATTAGGCGATCGTCAAATTAGGACAAAAAACAGTGCGGAAAAAATCGAGATTTTGTACCATTGGACGGACAAAATTACGGTGAGTAATTTAGTCTTTGTTTCATCAAAATCGGACTATCCTTAAGGGAGATATTAAACTTTGAAGTTGAGATATTTAATCGCTTTATAAACTTTCGTAAAGTTTTTTAGTTTACATTTAGTTTTTCTCTAAACATTGAAAGTCTACATCTGTTGGTTTTTCTTGTGTGCGGGTGTGTGCGTGTGTAAGTGCTCACGGAAACGGTAACAGAGAGATACAATATCTCTGTCGGTTTTAAGGCGCGCGGCGCCTAGCGCCCGAACCGGCCGTCGCGCGACCGATTTGATAGCATCATCGGAAAGAGGAGACAAAACTCATAAAAGAGTTAACAGAAAAAGACCAACTAATTAAAATGTGAAATTCTTAGCTGTTTATGAGAAAATCGAACTTTTGTATTTGAGTGCCGGAAATTTTTTAAATAAAGTGGAACTTAGAATATTCTCACTTTAGAAACTTAGAATAGTTAGCGAGTGTTGGGACTTTGAAAAATTCCTGTGAGAATCGAACTTAGAATACTTAGCGAGTGTTGGGACTCGTAATATTGGACTTAAAAATATTTTGATTTGTGGCGTGCGATAGACATGAGAGATCTGACCTAAATATGGAAAAGGCAGATCGACCGGGTCAAGACATGAGGGACAAGGCAAACCCCTTTGGTAAAAGAGACATTCTCCAGAGAACACCCCTAGGGCGAGAGCGGGCTCTATGTCTGAAATCGAAGAGCGGGTAATAGCGGAGAGCGCTGTGATAGTGCTTGAGCAGACAAATAAACGCAAAAGAACGGAAGAAATAGACGACTCAGGTGTGGGTAGCCCAGACGTAGGTCAATTGCAACGGGTGTTTGGAGAAATACAAAAACAAGTGGAAAAACTAGAGAAGGTGTTGGCGGACATGTATAAACCAAAGCAAGAGTTGAAGGACATTTCAAGTAAGCTGACACTAGAGGCAGAAAAGCTTCGTGATACCGATTTTAACAAATGGTCAGACCAAGTAGTACTAGAAACCCAAGAGCTTAGGAAGGAAAAGGAAGAACTGAGTAGGAGACTAACTTATCTGGAAAGCAAACCAAAAGTACGAGAAGACGAAAGCATACAGAACCTAACGATACATTGTAGTGAATGTACAAAGGTTAAAAATAAAGAAGAAAAAAGAAACAGACTCACTAACCAACAAAGCTACGATAACTTCCAAGCTATATCAGAAGACGACTGGCTGGAAGATGTTCTGCCAAAGATCACAGAGGATCCAAGATGCGTTTGGGAGGCACCGGCGGATTGCCAAATTGTACTCCCCTGTAACCAAAACCTGGAAACCCAGGAAAAAACAGTCAGGAAAGCTATCGATGTTTTCGGAGGTAAACTGGGCCTTCTGAAACAACAAAAGAGAAGGGGTGAGGTTGCTGTGATGTCCCATTCCCTGGGCTTTCCTGGTGAAGATGGAAGCTTCATGGAATCAAAACGACTGTTATACTACCCAATCATTGCGGATGGGAATCTGGAAAACGCCGCTGATGATAAAGACATGTACCACGCACTGGAGGCCGTTAAACAGTTAATGATTCAAACTAGGAAAAGCAAGCTAGTAGTACCTGGAATGGAAGGAGTCACGGGCATCGTTTTTAACCGAATGGTCAGATACCTGTTTTTTGGGACCAATATAAGTGTCAGGACCTACGCCGGAGAAGGTACCCAGGGAAAGAAAGCAAAGTCGGCCTCTGCCAAAGAGCAAACAAGAGAAGCCAATAGAGAGGAGGCCAAAAAACCCAAACAAGACGCAATTCTCGTCGCACTAGCTGGCAAATCTTATGCGGACCTTTTAAGGACAGTAAAACAGACAGTAAGACCAGGTGACATCGGAGTCGATATAAAAGATGTCCGTAAAACCAAGAAAGGTGAACTCCTTCTCACCGTCAGGAATGGTTCAGACAAAGCGGAAGTCCTCAAGAATGAGCTTAGGGAGAAGTTACCGACGGCAACCACATCGCTCCTGGTTAGCAAAAAAGTTTTACACGTCAAAGGGATGGACGAAGTAGTGACAACACAGGAAATAAAGGACGCTATCTGCAAAGCCATCGAAACGAAGCCCGAAACCTTTGAGGTGAAAGCACTCCGTCCTGCCTATGGTAATAGACAGAACGCCACTATAGTGATGCCTGAAGGGGACGCGCGTAAATTAATTCAAGCTCGAAAAATAAAAATTGGATGGACAAGTTGTAAAATCGTAGAGAGAAAACCGGACTTAAAGTGCTATAAATGCTGGGATTATGGCCACACAAAATCAGAGTGTACCGGACCAGATAGGGAGTGGTTGTGTCTGAAGTGCGCGAAAGAGGGACACAAAGCTGTGTTGTGCCCAAATGAACCGTATTGCGTATACTGCAAGCAGGAAGGTCATCAATCCGGATACCAAAAGTGCCCCAAACTGCCAGCAGGTGCACATAAGAGCATGAAGGAGGTATCGACTAGAACGGCCACGAATAATGAAGATCCTTCAAATTAATGTCAACAGAAGTCGCCCAACCCAAGATTTGGCTATCGCAAATGCTATAAAGATGGGAGTGGGAGCATTACTTGTATCGGAACCGAACAAAAACTCTACCAGGAATAGAAAGGACTGGATATATGACGACAGGTTAGACGCGGCAATTAAAATCCTCGATAACAGGACAGCAATAAAGACCATAAGACAGATGTCGGGCTATGTCTATGTCGAATTGGGTAATTTCACCATCTATAGTTGCTATAGCTCGGGGAACGAGGATATCCAGGACCTTATAAGAATGCTAGACGAAATTGGCCAACAGATCAGGGGTAGAAGGAGCGGTGCTGTTGTAACTGGCGACTTCAACGCAAAGTCTCCACAGTGGGGCATGAATGCAACTGACAACAGGGGTCAGATAGTCGTCGAATGGCTCGCTGCCAACGACATCATGGTGGCAAACGAAGGAACAAACCCCACATTTCAAAGACGAGACCAGTCTTCCATCATAGACCTAACGCTAGCAACCAGCAACATAAAGGCTCGAATAATAAACTGGCACGTTAGCCAAGAAGAATCACTTAGCGACCATAATTATATCTTATTCGACATAGGACGAAATGAGAGGATTAGCGCACACAGAACGACTGGAACAGGTTGGCAGACAAGGAAACTGAACACACAGAAATTGAAGGAAGCAATTAAGGAAATTAAACATGAAACCTCTACAACACCAGGGGAAGACTTCTCTAGAGAACTGGTTGCTATCTGCAATAAAGCCATGCCGAAGAGGAGAGTTGTGGGACATAGAAAGCCGGTGTATTGGTGGTCCGAGGAAATCGCGGAAGCTCGCCGAGAATGTGTCAGTAGAAGAAGACTCTACACTAGGAGTAGAAGAAGGGAGCCACTCCAGACGAGCCTACAATGTTGGGAAGAATACAAGGAGAGCCAGCGAGATCTGAAAATTAAAATCAAGTCGGCCAAGAAAGCAAAGTGGAAAGCTCTGTGTGATAGTGTCGACAACGATATCTGGGGAGATGGCTACAAGATAGCAATGAAGATGATGCTAGGGTTCCCCCAAAGACATAGCCTATCTATGACGAAGACGATAGAGATTGCTAATTTTCTGTTTCCCGTACATCAGGCGGCAACGTTTAAAAGTGCCAATGACACCAGTTTTGAGGAGTTTACAACAGCGGATCTCCAGGCAGCATGCTCGAGACTTAAAGCTAATAAGGCACCAGGCCCAGGAAACGTCCCAACAGAAGTGATTAAGCAGGTGGCAGCGGATCGACCAGAGTATGTGCTAGGAGTCATGAACCAACTAGCCAAAAGCTCCACATTTCCTACAGCGTGGAAAAGGGCGAAGCTAGTGCTTCTGAGAAAAGGCAACAAACCGATTGACAGGCCTGATTCATTCCGCCCAATATGCTTACTAGACGCGGAGGGAAAGCTGTATGAGCAATTGTTATTGGCCAGGCTAAAGGAGGAGCTGGCAAGAACGGGTGATCTCTCTGAAAATCAGTACGGTTTCCGGGAAGGTAGACAAACTGTAGATGCCATTAGGGAAGTGTGCAGACTAGCAGAAGAAGCGGCAGACTTTGCGTGTCAGCACAGACGGCTATGCGCGGTTATCACTCTAGATGTCAAGAATGCATTCAACAGCGCATCCTGGCAGCTGATACTACAAAACCTTAGAAACAGGCACATCGACGAGGGACTGATTAGCGTAATGGCGTCTTACCTATCTCAGAGGGAAATATTACTGGAAGCAGAAGGCAAAGAGCGGAGTGTGAAGATAAACAGCGGAGTTCCACAGGGATCCGTTCTGGGGCCTACTCTGTGGAACATACTATATGACGGACTGCTCGAGATGAAGCTGCCGGATGGTGTCAAAATCGTGGGATTTGCTGATGATGTGGCTCTCATTGTCGTAGCAAAAGGAGAGCAAAGCCTGATGAATATTGCTAACACCGCAATATTAAAGATCACCGCGTGGATGGCTAGAAATGAACTGCAGCTGGCGCCTGAGAAGACGGAAGCGGTTCTTCTTACAACTAAGAGGAAAATTGGCCATATAGAATTTGACATCCAAGGCCATAAGATACCAACGCGGCAGGAAATTAAATACCTCGGGGTCTGGTTGGACACAAAATGCACGTTCGCTGCCCACATTCGGCATGTTGTTTCTAAGGCCGAACGAACAATTGGCTCACTGTCTGGCTTAATGCCTAATATAGGTGGTCCGGCGGCCTCGAAAAGAAGACTACTGGGAGGAGTGGTTAGCTCGGTCGTTCTATATGCCGCGCCGATCTGGAGCAAGGTAGTCGAAAACCAAAAACTAAGAGCTAAACTCACGAGAACGCAGAGACTTACCAACATAAGAATATCCAGCGCCTACAGAACGATATCGGCGGAGGCTGTTGGTGTGATCGCCGGCGTTCCCCCTATCGAACTACTTATCCGCGAAAGGGAAGACAGGTATAATGGAGTATCACGAAGTGACGCAAGAGATCGATTGAACATACGGTGGCAGGAGAAATGGAGCAACGGCAGATACGGAGCATGGACACGGAAGCTAATCCCAAATCTACGGGCGTGGATAAAAAGACCGCACGGGGAAGTAAATTATTGCATCACCCAGGCGCTATCCGGTCACGGATGTTTCCGGAAATACTTATATGATCGTGGACGAGCAGACTCGGACACTTGTAGATACTGTCGAGCGGTTGATGATGTGGAGCACACCCTCTTCGTATGCCCAAGGTGGCAAAACACCAGGCAAAGATATACCGTGGAGTCTAGCGGGTTCTTCAACATCGAAAACATGATGCGCAGTTTAATGGGCACGGAAGAGGAATGGCGGCACGCACATAGAGCTATAGGGTCCATAATAGCCACGAAAGAGAAAGAAGAGCACTAGACGGCACCACACTGAAGAAATGCGCAAGCGGATACCGGTGTGGAAAAAATCGTTATGCCGAAGAGGAGAGGTTTTTAGTCAGTAAGAATCTGACACGCCCCGCACGCCACCATCCAGCTGCGGAAGTCTTATGTAAGATTTTCCTCTCCTCTATAAAAAAAAAAAAAAAAAAAAAAAAAAAGATTAACAAGGTAATATTGCCGAGGAGGAAGCAGATCCAACAAACGGTTATCGAGCTAGGTAATATTTATATGATGAAAAAGTTGTCCAGAAAATTTATGAAAGTTTGAAAGTTCACAGAGCTCAAACGCGTTAATGTGCCTCCGTGGGTGTTTGGCCTCTCGTTTAGATTAACAAGGTGAACCTACTTGAAGAGGAGGAAGCAGATCTATCAAACGGTTATCGAGCTAGGTAATATTTATATGATGAAAAAGTTGTAAAGATTTATGAAAGTTTGAAAGGTCACAGCGCTCAAACGCGTTAATGTGCCTCCGTGGGTGGTTGGCCTCTCGTTTAGATTAACAAGGTGAACCTACTTGCCGAGGAGGAAGCAGATCCATCAAACGGTTATCGAGCTAGGTAATATTTATGTGATGAAAAAGTTGTAAAGATTTATGAAAGTTTGAACGGTCACAGCGCTCAAACACGTTAATGTGCCTTCGTGGGTGGTTGGCCTCTCGTTTAGATTAATAAGGTGAACCTACTTGCCGAGGAGGAAGCAGATCCAACAAACAGTTATCGAGCTTGGTAATATTTATATGATGAAAAAGTTGTCCAGAAAATTTATGAAAGTTTGAACGATCACAGCGTTCGAACACGTTAATGTGCCTCCGTGGGTGGTTGGCCTCTCGTTTAGCTTAACAAGGTGAACCTACATGCCGAGGAGAAGGCAGATCCATCAAACGGTTATCGAGCTAGGTAATATTTATAAGATGAAAAAGTTGTAAAGATTTATGAAAGTTTGAAAGGTCACAGCGCTCGAACGAGTTAATGTGCCTCCGTGGGTGTTTGGCCTTCGTTTAGATTAACAAAAGGAAAACATGCCGAGGAGGAAGCAGATCTATCAAACGGTTATCGAGCTGGTAATATTTATATGATGAAAAAGTTGTAAAGATTTATGAAAGTTTGAAAGGTCACAGCGGTCGAACGAGTTAATGTGCCTCCGTGGGTGTTTGGCCTCTCGTTTAGATTAACAAGCCTGAATGAAGATGTTAAAAAAGCAGATCCAACAAACGAGTTATCGAGCTAGGTAATATTTATATGATGAAAAAGTTGTAAAGATTTATGAAAGTTAGAAAGGTCACAGAGCTCAAACGCGTTAATGTGCCTCCGTGGGTGGTTGGCCTCTCGTTTAGATTAACAAGGTGAATTATATAAATTACATGCCGAGGAGGAAGCAGATCTATCAAACGGTTATCGAGCTAGGTAATATTTATATGATGAAAAAGTTGTAAATAATTTACTGAAAGTTTGAAAGGTCACAGCGGTCGAACGAGTTAATGTGCCTCCGTGGGTGTTTGGCCTCTCGTTTAGATTAACAAGCTGAACCTACTTGCCGAGGAGGAAGCAGATCCAACAAACGTTTATCGATCTAGGTAATATTTATATGATGAAAAAGTTGTAAAGATTTATGAAAGTTTAAAGGTCACAGCGCTCGAACGAGTTAATGTACCTTCCGTGGGTGTTTGGCCTCTCGTTTAGATTAACAAGGTGAACCTACTTGCCGATTGAGGAAGCAGACATTAAACGGTTATCGAGCTTAATATTTATATGATGAAAAAGTTGTAAAAATTTACTGAAAGTTTGAAAGGTCACAGAGCTCAAACGCGTTAATGTGCCTCCGTGGGTGTTTGGCCTCTCGTTTAGATTAACAAGGTGAACCTACTTGCCGAGGAGGAAGCAGATCTATTAAACGGTTATCGAGCTAGGTAATATTTATATGATGAAAAAGTTGAAAGATTTATGAAAGTACTTATACATTCAAGCGCTCGAACGAGTTTGTGCCTTCGTGGGTAATTTTAGGCCTCTCGTTTAGATTAACGGTGGGGTGAACCTACTTGCCGAGGAAATCAGATCCTTAAACGGTTATCGAGCTGGGTAATTTTATATGATCCAGGTAAAAAGTCTTCCAGCAACAATTTAGCGAAAGTTTGAAAGGTCACAGAGCAAATTATTGACTCTCCAACGTGCTTTCCGTGGGTGAATCCTTCTACGTTTGATTAACAATTTGAACCTTTCCGAGGAGGAAGCAGATCTATCAAACGGTTATCGAGCTAGGTAATATTTATATGATGAAAAAGTTGTAAAGATTTATGAAAGTTTGAAAGGTCACAGCGGTTAAACGAGTTAACGTGGTGATCACATTCTTTCCGTGGGATCGATGGCCTCTCGTTTAGATTTAACAAGCTGAATCTAACTTGTAAATGAGGAGGCAAGTTTTCAACAAACGGTTATTGAATTACTTAATATTTATATGATCTTGTAAAGATTCATGAAAGTTTCGGCTCCACAGCGCTCGAACTAGTTAAAACCATGCAGAGTTTTGGACCGTGCTCGTTTAGATTAACAAGGTGAACCTACTTGCCGAGGAGGATTACTAGATCTCTTAAACGGTTATCGACTAAATGATATTTATATGATGAAAAAGTTGTAAAGATTTATGAAAATTGAAGGGCTGCTGGAAAGTTAATAGTAGTGGGTGTTTGGCCTCTCGTTTAGATTAACAAGGTGCAACATTACTTGCCGAGGAGGAAGCAGATCTATTAAAGAAAACCTGAGCTAGGTAAATTTATATGATGAAAAATTTGTAAAGATTTATGAAAGTTTGAAAGGTCACAGCGCTCGAACGAGTTTCTACACCTTCGTGGGTGTTTGGCCTCTCGTTTAGATTAACAAGGTGAACCTACTTGCCGAGGAGGAAGCAGATTAAACGGTTATCGAGCTAGGTAATATTTATATGATGAAAAAGTTGTAAAGATTTTGAAATTTTGAAAGGTCACAGATCAAATGTTAATGTCATAATTAATTTGGGTGTATTGGCCTCTCGTTCAATTAACAAGGTGAATACTTGCCGAGGAGGAAGCAGATCTATCAAACGGTTATCGAGCTAGGTAATATTTATATGATGAAAAAGTTGTAAAGATTTATGAAAGTTTGAAAGGTCACTGAGCGCTGGAAACAAGTTACATAATCCCTGGGAAATCTTCCATTTAGATTAATAAGGTGAATCTACTTGCCAGGAGGAAGCAGAATCTGATTAAATAGTTATCGAGAAAAGGTAATATTTATATGCTTGAAAAAGTTGTAAAGATTTACACCTTAAAGTTTGAAAGGTCACAGTATTGCTCAAACACGTTAATATGCCTCCGTGGGTGGTTGGCCTCTTGTTTAGTTTATTAAGGTGAACCCACTTGCCGAGGAGAAGGCAGATCCATTCAAACGGTTATCGAGCTAGGTAATATTTATATGATTCTAAAAATTGTCTTGAGATTTATGAAAGTTTGAAAGGTCACAGCTGCTCGAAAGCAGTTAATGTCCTCCGTGGCTATGTTTGGCCTCTCGTTTAATTTACAAGGTGAACCTAGGTTTGCCGAGGAGGAAGCAGATCTATTAAACGGTTATCGAGCTGTGGTAATGTTTATATGATGAAAAAGTTGTAAAGATTTATGAAAGTTTGAACTTTCACAGTAGCTCAAACGCGTTCATTTCCCTCCGTGGGTGGTTTGCCTCTCGTTTAGCTTAACAAGGTGAACCTACTTGAATGATGAATTGGCAGATCCTGAATAAAATTATCGAGCTACTAATGTTTATATGATGAAAAAGCCATTTGTAAAGATTTATGAAAGTTAAAAATTTTCACAGCGCTCGAACGAGTTAATGTGCCTCCGTGGCCGTTTGGCCTCTCGTTTAGATTTACAAGGTGAACCTACTTGCCGAGCTTAGGAATGCAGATCTATTAAACATTTATGGAGCTAGGTAATATTTATATGATGAAAAAACAAAGATTTATGAAAGTTTGAAAGGTCACAGCGCTCAAACGCGTTAATGTGCCTCCGTGGGTGGTTGGCCTCTTGTTTCATTAACAAGGTGAACCTACTTGCCGGGGAGGAAGCAGATCTATTAAACGGTTATCGAGCTGTAATATTTTATGATGAAAAAGTTGTAAAGATTTATGAAAGTTTGAAAGGTCACAGCGCTCAAACGCGTTAATTGCCTCCGTGGGTGTTTGGCCTCTCTGTTTAGATTAATAATCTGAACGTACTTGCCGAGGACCTGAAGCAGATCTATTTAAACGGTTGTTTTCTAGTTAATATTTATATGATGAAAAAGTTGTAAAGATTTATGAAAGTTTGAAAGGTCACAGAGCTCAAACGCGTTAATATGCCTCCGTGGGTGTTTGGCCTCTTGTTTAGTATTTAACAAGGTGAACCCACTTGCCGAGGAGAAGGCAGATCCATCAAACGGTTATCGAGCTAGGTAATATTTAGTGTGATGAAAATATTTAGAGATTTATGAAAGTTTGAAAGGTCAAGTTGCTCCGAACGAGTTAATTTTCTAACATGGTTTTGGCCTCTCGTTTAGATTTACAAGGTGAACCTACTTGCCGAGGAGTTAGGCAGATCTATTATTGCGGTTATTATTATTATTAATATTTATATGATGAAAAAGTTGTAAAGATTTATGAAAGTTTGAAAGTTCACAGAGCTCAAACGCGTTAATGTGCCTCCGTGGGTGGTTGGCCTCTCGTTTAGCTTAACAAGGTGAACCTACTTGCCGAGGAGGAAAGCAGATCCATCAAACGGTTATCGAGCTAGGTAATATTTATATGATGAAAAAGTTGTAAAGATTTATGAAAGTTTGAAAGGTCACAGCGCTCAAACGCGTTAATGTGCCTCCGTGGGTGGTTGGCCTCTCGTTTAGATTAACAAGGTGAACCTACTTGCCGAGGAGGAAGCAGATCTATTAAACGGTTATCGAGCTAGGTAATATTTATATGATGAAAAAGTTGTAAAGATTTATGAAAGTTTGAAAGGTCACAGCGCTCGAACGAGTTAATGTACCTCCGTGGGTGTTTGGCCTCTCGTTTAGATTAACAAGGTGAACCTACTTGCCGAGGAGGAAGCAGATCTATTAAACGGTTATCGAGCTAGGTAATATTTATATGATGAAAAAGTTGTACAGATTTATGAAAGTTTGAAAGTCACAGCGCTCAAACGCGTTAATGTGCCTCCGTGGGTGTTTGGCCTCTCGTTTAGCTTAACAAGGTGAACCTACTTGCCGAGGAGGAAGCAGATCCATCAAACGGTTATCGAGCTAGGTAATATTTATATGATGAAAAAGTTGTAAAGATTTATGAAAGTTTGAAAGGTCACAGCGCTCAAACGCGTTAATGTGCCTCCGTGGGTGGTTGGCCTCTCGTTTAGATTAACAAGGTGAACCTACTTGCCGAGGAGGAAGCAGATCCATCAAACGGTTATCGAGCTAGGTAATATTTATATGATGAAAAAGTTGTCCAGATTTATGAAAGTTTGAAAGGTCACAGCGCTCAAACACGTTAATGTGCCTCCGTGGGTGGTTTGGCCTCTCGTTTAGATTAACAAGGTGAACCTACTTGCCGAGGAGGAAGCAGATCCATTAAACGGTTATCGAGCTAGGTAATATTTATATGATGAAAAAGTTGTAAAGATTTATGAAAGTTTGAAAGGTCACAGCGCTCAAACGCGTTAATGTGCCTCCGTGGGTGGTTGGCCTCTCGTTTAGATTAACAAGGTGAACCTACTTGCCGAGGAGGAAGCAGATCCATCAAACGGTTATCGAGCTAGGTAATATTTATATGATGAAAAAGTTGTAAAGATTTATGAAAGTTTGAAAGGTCACAGCGCTCGAACGAGTTAATGTGCCTCCGTGGCGTTGGCCTCTCGTTTAGATTAACAAGGTGAACCTACTTGCCGAGGAGGAAGCAGATCTATCAAACGGTTATCGAGCTAGGTAATATTTATATGATGAAAAAGTTGTAAAGATTTATGAAAGTTTGAAAGGTCACAGCGCTCGAACGAGTTAATGTGCCTCCGTGGGTGTTTGGCCTCTCGTTTAGATTAACAAGGTGAACCTACTTGCCGAGGAGGAAGCAGATCTATCAAACGGTTATCGAGCTAGGTAATATTTATATGATGAAAAAGTTGTAAAGATTTATGAAAGTTTGAAAGGTCACAGCGCTCAAACGCGTTAATGTGCCTCCGTGGGTGTTTGGCCTCTCGTTTAGATTAACAAGGTGAACCTACTTGCCGAGGAGGAAGCAGATCTATTAAACGGTTATCGAGCTAGGTAATATTTATATGATGAAAAAGTTGTAAAGATTTATGAAAGTTTGAAAGGTCACAGCGCTCAAACGAGTTAATGCCTCCGTGGGTGTTTGGCCTCTCGTTTAGATTAACAAGGTGAACCTACTTGCCGAGGAGGAAGCAGATCTATTAAACGGTTATCGAGCTAGGTAATATTTATATGATGAAAAAGTTGTAAAGATTTATGAAAGTTTGAAAGGTCACAGCGCTCAAACGCGTTAATGTGCCTCCGTGGGTGTTTGGCCTCTCGTTTAGATTAACAAGGTGAACCTACTTGCCGAGGAGGAAGCAGATCTATCAAACGGTTATCGAGCTAGGTAATATTTATATGATGAAAAAGTTGTAAAGATTTATGAAAGTTTGAAAGGTCACAGCGCTCAAACACGTTAATGTGCCTCCGTGGGTGTTTGGCCTCTCGTTTAGATTAACAAGGTGAACCTACTTGCCGAGGAGGAAGCAGATCTATCAAACGGTTATCGAGCTAGGTAATATTTATATGATGAAAAAGTTGTAAAGATTTATGAAAGTTTGAAAGTTCACAGCGCTCAAACGCGTTAATGTGCCTCCGTGGGTGGTTGGCCTCTCGTTTAGCTTAACAAGGTGAACCTACTTGCCGAGGAGAAGGCAGATCCATCAAACGGTTATCGAGCTAGGTAATATTTATATGATGAAAAAGTTGTAAAGATTTATGAAAGTTTGAAAGGTCACAGCGCTCAAACGCGTTAATGTGCCTCCGTGGGTGGTTGGCCTCTCGTTTAGATTAACAAGGTGAACCTACTTGCCGAGGAGGAAGCAGATCTATCAAACGGTTATCGAGCTAGGTAATATTTATATGATGAAAAAGTTGTAAAGATTTATGAAAGTTTGAAAGGTCACAGCGCTCGAACGAGTTAATGTGCCTCCGTGGGTGTTTGGCCTCTCGTTTAGATTAACAAGGTGAACCTACTTGCCGAGGAGGAAGCAGATCTATCAAACGGTTATCGAGCTAGGTAATATTTATATGATGAAAAAGTTGTAAAGATTTATGAAAGTTTGAAAGGTCACAGCGCTCAAACGCGTTAATGTGCCTCCGTGGGTGTTTGGCCTCTCGTTTAGATTAACAAGGTGAACCTACTTGCCGAGGAGGAAGCAGATCTATCAAACGGTTATCGAGCTAGGTAATATTTATATGATGAAAAAGTTGTAAAGATTTATGAAAGTTTGAAAGGTCACAGCGCTCGAACGAGTTAATGTGCCTCCGTGGGTGTTTGGCCTCTCGTTTAGATTAACAAGGTGAACCTACTTGCCGAGGAGGAAGCAGATCTATTAAACGGTTATCGAGCTAGGTAATATTTATATGATGAAAAAGTTGTAAAGATTTATGAAAGTTTGAAAGGTCACAGCGCTCGAACGAGTTAATGTACCTCCGTGGGTGTTTGGCCTCTCGTTTAGATTAACAAGGTGAACCTACTTGCCGAGGAGGAAGCAGATCTATTCAAACGGTTATCGAGCTAAGTAATATTTATATGATGAAAAAGTTGTAAAGATTTATGAAAGTTTGAAAGGTCACAGCGCTCAAACACGTTAATGTGCCTCCGTGGGTGTTTGGCCTCTCGTTTAGATTAACAAGGTGAACCTACTTGCCGAGGAGGAAGCAGATCTATCAAACGGTTATCGAGCTAGGTAATATTTATATGATGAAAAAGTTGTAAAGATTTATGAAAGTTTGAAAGGTCACAGCGCTCGAACGAGTTAATGTGCCTCCGTGGGTGTTTGGCCTCTCGTTTAGATTAACAAGGTGAACCTACTTGCCGAGGAGGAAGCAGATCTATTAAACGGTTATCGAGCTAGGTAATATTTATATGATGAAAAAGTTGTAAAGATTTATGAAAGTTTGAAAGGTCACAGCGCTCAAACGCGTTAATGTGCCTCCGTGGGTGTTTGGCCTCTCGTTTAGATTAACAAGGTGAACCTACTTGCCGAGGAGGAAGCAGA
Organism: Holotrichia oblita; assembly: GCA_023690525.1. NCBI lineage: Eukaryota > Metazoa > Arthropoda > Insecta > Coleoptera > Scarabaeidae > Holotrichia > Holotrichia oblita. The sequence goes on from CM043015.1 coordinate 73,557,908, forward strand.
TCTATCAAACGGTTATCGAGCTAGGTAATATTTATATGATGAAAAAGTTGTAAAGATTTATGAAAGTTTGAACGGTCACAGCGTTCGAACGAGTTAATGTGCCTCCGTGGGTGTTTGGCCTCTCGTTTAGATTAATAAGGTGAACCTACTTGCCGAGGAGGAAGCAGATCTATTAAACGGTTATCGAGCTAGGTAATATTTATATGATGAAAAAGTTGTAAAGATTTATGAAAGTTTGAACGGTCACAGCGCTCAAACACGTTAATGCCTCCGTGGGTGTTTGGCCTCTCGTTTAGCTTAACAAGGTGAACCTACTTGCCGAGGAGGAAGCAGATCTATTAAACGGTTATCGAGCTAGGTAATATTTATATGATGAAAAAGTTGTAAAGATTTATGAAAGTTTGAAAGGTCACAGAGCTCAAACGCGTTAATGTGCCTCCGTGGGTGTTTGGCCTCTCGTTTAGATTAACAAGGTGAACCTACTTGCCGAGGAGAAGCAGATCTATCAAACGGTTATCGAGCTAGGTAATATTTATATGATGAAAAAGTTGTAAAGATTTATGAAAGTTTGAAAGGTCACAGCGCTCAAACGCGTTAATGTGCCTCCGTGGGTGTTTGGCCTCTCGTTTAGATTAACAAGGTGAACCTACTTGCCGAGGAGAAGCAGATCTATTAAACGGTTATCGAGCTAGGTAATATTTATATGATGAAAAAAGTTGTAAAGATTTATGAAAGTTTGAAAGGTCACAGCGCTCGAACACGTTAATGTGCCTCCGTGGCCGTTTGGCCTCTCGTTTAGCTTAACAAGGTGAACCTACTTGCCGAGGAGGAAGCAGATCCATTAAACGGTTATCGAGCTAGGTAATATTTATATGATGAAAAAGTTGTAAAGATTTATGAAAGTTTGAAAGGTCACAGCGCTCGAACGCGTTAATGTGCCTCCGTGGGTGTTTGGCCTCTCGTTTAGATTTAACAAGGTGAACCTACTTGCCGAGGAAGCAAATCTATTAAACGGTTATCGAGCTAGGTAATATTTATATGATGAAAAAGTTGTAAAGATTTATGAAAGTTTGAAAGGTCACAGCGCTCAAACGCGTTAATGTGCCTGTGGGTGGTTGGCCTCTGCTTAGCTTAACAAGGTGAACCTACTTGCCGAGGAGAAGGCAGATCCATCAAACGGTTATCGAGCTAGGTAATATTTATATGATGAAAAAGTTGTAAAGATTTATGAAAGTTTGAAAGGTCACAGCGCTCGAACTAATGCGCTCTCCGTGGCCGTTTGGCCTCTCGTTTAGATTTACAAGGTGAACCTACTTGCCGAGGAGGAAGCAGACTATTAAACGGTTATTGAGTTAGGTACGTTTATATGATGAAAAGTTGTAAAGATTTATGAAAGTTTGTTCACAGAGCTCAAACGCGTTAATGTGCCTCCGTGGGTGGTTGGCCTCTCGTTTAGATTAACAAGGTGAACCTACTTGCCGAGGAGGAAGCAGATCCATCAAACGGTTATCGAGCTAGGTAATATTTATATGATGAAAAAGTTGTCCAGAAAATTTATGAAAGTTTGAAAGGTCACAGCGCTCAAACGCGTTAATGTGCCTCCGCTGGGGTTTGGCCTCTCGTTTAGATTAACAAGGTGAACCTACTTGCCGAGGAGGAAGCAGATCCATCAAACGGTTATCGAGCTAGGTAATATTTATATGATGAAAAAGTTGTCCAGAAAATTTATGAAGTTTGAACGGTCACAGCGCTCAAACGCGTTAATGTGCCTTCCTGGGGTTTGGCCTCTCGTTTAGATTAACAAGGTGAACCTACTTGCCGAGAGGAAGCAGATCCATCAAACGGTTATCGAGCTAGGTAATATTTATATGATGAAAAAGTTGTCCAGAAAATTTATGAAGTTTGAACGGTCACAGCGCTCAAACGCGTTAATGTGCCTCCTGGGGGTTTGGCCTCTCGTTTAGATTAACAAGGTGAACCTACTTGCCGAGGAGGAAGCAGATCCATCAAACGGTTATCGAGCTAGGTAATATTTATATGATGAAAAAGTTGTCCAGAAAATTTATGAAAGTTTGAACGGTCACAGCGCTCAAACGCGTTAATGTGCCTTCCTGGGTGTTTGGCCTCTCGTTTAGATTAACAAGGTGAACCTACTTGCCGAGGAGGAAGCAGATCCATCAAACGGTTATCGAGCTAGGTAATATTTATATGATGAAAAAGTTGTCCAGAAAATTTATGAAAGTTTGAACGGTCACAGCGCTCAAACGCGTTAATGTGCCTTCCTGGGGTTTGTCCTCTCGTTTAGATTAACAAGATGAACCAACTTGCCGAGAGCGAAGCAGATCCATCAAACGGTTATCGAGCTAGGTAATATTTATATGATGAAAAAGTTGTCCAGAAAATTTATGAAAGTTTGAACGGTCAAGCGCTCAAACGCGTTAATGTGCCTTGCTGGGAGTTTGGCCTCTCGTTTAGATTAACAAGGTGAACCTACTTGCCGAGGAGGAAGCAGATCCATCAAACGGTTATCGAGCTAGGTAATATTTATATGATGAAAAAGTTGTCCAGAAAATTTATGAAAGTTTGAACGGTCACAGCGCTCAAACGCGTTAATGTGCCTTCCTGGGGGTTTGGCCTCTCGTTTAGATTAACAAGGTGAACCTACTTGCCGAGAGAGGAAGCAGATCCATCAAACGGTTATCGAGCTAGGTAATATTTATATGATGAAAAAGTTGTCCAGAAAATTTATGAAAGTTTGAACGGTCACAGCGCTCAAACGCGTTAATGTGCCTCCTGGGGTTTGGCCTCTCGTTTAGATTAACAAGGTGAACCTACTTGCCGAGGAGGAAGCAGATCCATCAAACGGTTATCGAGCTAGGTAATATTTATATGATGAAAAAGTTGTGGGAGAACTTTATGAAAGATTTGAAAGGTCACAGCGCTCAAACGCGTTAATGTGCCTCCTGGGTGTTTGGCCTCTCGTTTAGATTAACAAGGTGAACCTACTTGCCGAGGAGGAAGCAGATCCATCAAACGGTTATCGAGCTAGGTAATATTTATATGATGAAAAAGTTGTCCAGAAAATTTATGAAAGTTTGAACGGTCACAGCGCTCAAACGCGTTAATGTGCCTTCCTGGGGTTTGGCCTCTCGTTTAGATTAACAAGGTGAACCTACTTGCCGAGGAGGAAGCAGATCCATCAAACGGTTATCGAGCTAGGTAATATTTATATGATGAAAAAGTTGTCCAGAAAATTTATGAAAGTTTGAACGGTCACAGCGCTCAAACGCGTTAATGTGCCTCCTGGGGGTTTGGCCTCTCGTTTAGATTAACAAGGTGAACCTACTTGCCGAGGAGGAAGCAGATCCATCAAACGGTTATCGAGCTAGGTAATATTTATATGATGAAAAAGTTGTCCAGAAAATTTATGAAAGTTTGAACGGTCACAGCGCTCAAACGCGTTAATGTGCCTTCCTGGGTGTTTGGCCTCTCGTTTAGATTAACAAGGTGAACCTACTTGCCGAGGAGGAAGCAGATCCATCAAACGGTTATCGAGCTAGGTAATATTTATATGATGAAAAAGTTGTCCAGAAAATTTATGAAAGTTTGAACGGTCACAGCGCTCAAACGCGTTAATGTGCCTTCCTGGGTGTTTGGCCTCTCGTTTAGATTAACAAGGTGAACCTACTTGCCGAGGAGGAAGCAGATCCATCAAACGGTTATCGAGCTAGGTAATATTTATATGATGAAAAAGTTGTCCAGAAAATTTATGAAAGTTTGAACGGTCACAGCGCTCAAACGCGTTAATGTGCCTTGCTGGGAGTTTGGCCTCTCGTTTAGATTAACAAGGTGAACCTACTTGCCGAGGAGGAAGCAGATCCATCAAACGGTTATCGAGCTAGGTAATATTTATATGATGAAAAAGTTGTCCAGAAAATTTATGAAAGTTTGAACGGTCACAGCGCTCAAACGCGTTAATGTGCCTTCCTGGGGTTTGGCCTCTCGTTTAGATTAACAAGGTGAACCTACTTGCCGAGGAGGAAGCAGATCCATCAAACGGTTATCGAGCTAGGTAATATTTATATGATGAAAAAGTTGTCCAGAAAATTTATGAAAGTTTGAACGGTCACAGCGCTCAAACGCGTTAATGTGCCTCCTGGGTGTTTGGCCTCTCGTTTAGATTAACAAGGTGAACCTACTTGCCGAGGAGGAAGCAGATCCATCAAACGGTTATCGAGCTAGGTAATATTTATATGATGAAAAAGTTGTCCAGAAAATTTATGAAAGTTTGAACGGTCACAGCGCTCAAACGCGTTAATGTGCCTTCCTGGGTGTTTGGCCTCTCGTTTAGATTAACAAGGTGAACCTACTTGCCGAGGAGGAAGCAGATCCATCAAACGGTTATCGAGCTAGGTAATATTTATATGATGAAAAAGTTGTCCAGAAAATTTATGAAAGTTTGAACGGTCACAGCGCTCAAACGCGTTAATGTGCCTTCCTGGGGTTTGGCCTCTCGTTTAGATTAACAAGGTGAACCTACTTGCCGAGGAGGAAGCAGATCCATCAAACGGTTATCGAGCTAGGTAATATTTATATGATGAAAAAGTTGTCCAGAAAGCATTTATGAAAGTTTGAACGGTCACAGCGCTCAAACGCGTTAATGTGCCTCCTGGGTGTTTGGCCTCTCGTTTAGATTAACAAGGTGAACCTACTTGCCGAGGAGGAAGCAGATCCATCAAACGGTTATCGAGCTAGGTAATATTTATATGATGAAAAAGTTGTCCAGAAAATTTATGAAAGTTTGAACGGTCACAGCGCTCAAACGCGTTAATGTGCCTTCCTGGGGGTTTGGCCTCTCGTTTAGATTAACAAGGTGAACCAACTTGCCGAGGAGCGAAGCAGATCCATCAAACGGTTATCGAGCTAGGTAATATTTATATGATGAAAAAGTTGTCCAGAAAATTTATGAAAGTTTGAACGGTCACAGCGCTCAACGCGTTAATGTGCCTTGCTGGGAGTTTGGCCTCTCGTTTAGATTAACAAGGTGAACCTACTTGCCGAGGAGGAAGCAGATCCATCAAACGGTTATCGAGCTAGGTAATATTTATATGATGAAAAAGTTGTCCAGAAAATTTATGAAGTTTGAACGGTCACAGCGCTCAAACGCGTTAATGTGCCTTCCTGGGGGTTTGGCCTCTCGTTTAGATTAACAAGGATGAACCAACTACTTGCCGAGGAGGAAGCAGATCCATCAAACGGTTATCGAGCTAGGTAATATTTATATGATGAAAAAGTTGTCCAGAAAATTTATGAAAGTTTGAACGGTCACAGCGCTCAAACGCGTTAATGTGCCTTCCTGGGTGTTTGGCCTCTCGTTTAGATTAACAAGGTGAACCTACTTGCCGAGGAGGAAGCAGATCCATCAAACGGTTATCGAGCTAGGTAATATTTATATGATGAAAAAGTTGTCCAGAAAATTTATGAAAGTTTGAACGGTCACAGCGCTCAAACGCGTTAATGTGCCTCCTGGGTGTTTGGCCTCTCGTTTAGATTAACAAGGTGAACCTACTTGCCGAGGAGGAAGCAGATCCATCAAACGGTTATCGAGCTAGGTAATATTTATATGATGAAAAAGTTGTCCAGAAAATTTATGAAAGTTTGAACGGTCACAGCGCTCAAACGCGTTAATGTGCCTTCCTGGGTTTTGGCCTCTCGTTTAGATTAACAAGGTGAACCTACTTGCCGAGGAGGAAGCAGATCCATCAAACGGTTATCGAGCTAGGTAATATTTATATGATGAAAAAGTTGTCCAGAAAATTTATGAAAGTTTGAACGGTCACAGCGCTCAAACGCGTTAATGTGCCTCCTGGGAGTTTGGCCTCTCGTTTAGATTAACAAGGTGAACCTACTTGCCGAGGAGGAAGCAGATCCATCAAACGGTTATCGAGCTAGGTAATATTTATATGATGAAAAAGTTGTCCAGAAAATTTATGAAGTTTGAACGGTCACAGCGCTCAAACGCGTTAATGTGCCTTCCTGGGGGTTTGGCCTCTCGTTTAGATTAACAAGGTGAACCTACTTGCCGAGGAGCGAAGCAGATCCATCAAACGGTTATCGAGCTAGGTAATATTTATATGATGAAAAAGTTGTCCAGAAAATTTATGAAAGTTTGAACGGTCAACAGCGCTCAAACGCGTTAATGTGCCTTCCTGGGTGTTTGGCCTCTCGTTTAGATTAACAAGGTGAACCTACTTGCCGAGGAGGAAGCAGATCCATCAAACGGTTAATCGAGCCTAGGTAATATTTATATCGATTAGAAACAAGTTGTCCAACTTTATGAAAGTTTGAACGGTTCACAGAAAATTTATCTCTAAACGCGTTAATGTGCCTTGCTGGGAGTTTGGCCTCTCGTTTAGATTAACAAGGTGAACCTACTTGCCGAGGAGGAAGCAGATCCATCAAACGGTTATCGAGCTAGGTAATATTTATATGATGAAAAAGTTGTCCAGAAAATTTATGAAAGTTTGAACGGTCACAGCGCTCAAACGCGTTAATGTGCCTTCCTGGGGGTTTGGCCTCTCGTTTAGATTAACAAGGTGAACCTACTTGCCGAGGAGGAAGCAGATCCATCAAACGGTTATCGAGCTAGGTAATATTTATATGATGAAAAAGTTGTCCAGAAAATTTATGAAAGTTTGAACGGTCACAGCGCTCAAACGCGTTAATGTGCCTCCTGGGTGTTTGGCCTCTCGTTTAGATTAACAAGGTGAACCTACTTGCCGAGGAGGAAGCAGATCCATCAAACGGTTATCGAGCTAGGTAATATTTATATGATGAAAAAGTTGTCCAGAAAATTTATGAAAGTTTGAACGGTCACAGCGCTCAAACGCGTTAATGTGCCTTCCTGGGTGTTTGGCCTCTCGTTTAGATTAACAAGGTGAACCTACTTGCCGAGGAGGAAGCAGATCCATCAAACGGTTATCGAGCTAGGTAATATTTATATGATGAAAAAGTTGTCCAGAAAATTTATGAAAGTTTGAACGGTCACAGCGCTCAAACGCGTTAATGTGCCTTCCTGGGTGTTTGGCCTCTCGTTTAGATTAACAAGGTGAACCTACTTGCCGAGGAGGAAGCAGATCCATCAAACGGTTATCGAGCTAGGTAATATTTATATGATGAAAAAGTTGTCCAGAAATTTATGAAAGTTTGAACGGTCACAGCGCTCAAACGCGTTAATGTGCCTCCTGGGTGTTTGGCCTCTCGTTTAGATTAACAAGGTGAACCTACTTGCCGAGGAGGAAGCAGATCCATCAAACGGTTATCGAGCTAGGTAATATTTATATGATGAAAAAGTTGTCCAGAAAATTTATGAAAGTTTGAACGGTCACAGCGCTCAAACGCGTTAATGTGCCTTCCTGGGGTTTGGCCTCTCGTTTAGATTAACAAGGTGAACCTACTTGCCGAGGAGGAAGCAGATCCATCAAACGGTTATCGAGCTAGGTAATATTTATATGATGAAAAAGTTGTCCAGAAAATTTATGAAAGTTTGAACGGTCACAGCGCTCAAACGCGTTAATGTGCCTTCCTGGGTGTTTGGCCTCTCGTTTAGATTAACAAGGTGAACCTACTTGCCGAGGAGGAAGCAGATCCATCAAACGGTTATCGAGCTAGGTAATATTTATATGATGAAAAAGTTGTCCAGAAAATTTATGAAAGTTTGAACGGTCACAGCGCTCAAACGCGTTAATGTGCCTTCCTGGGGGTTTGGCCTCTCGTTTAGATTAACAAGGTGAACCTACTTGCCGAGGAGGAAGCAGATCCATCAAACGGTTATCGAGCTAGGTAATATTTATATGATGAAAAAGTTGTTGCAGAAAATTTATGAAAGTTTGAACGGTCACAGCGCTCAAACGCGTTAATGTGCCTTCCTGGGTGTTTGGCCTCTCGTTTAGATTAACAAGGTGAACCTACTTGCCGAGGAGGAAGCAGATCCATCAAACGGTTATCGAGCTAGGGGGTAATATTCGTATATGATGAAAAAGTTGTCCAGAAAGCATTTATGAAAGTTTGAACGGTCACAGCGCTCAAACGCGTTAATGTGCCTTGCTGGGTGTTTGGCCTCTCGTTTAGATTAACAAGGTGAACCTACTTGCCGAGGAGGAAGCAGATCCATCAAACGGTTATCGAGCTAGGTAATATTTATATGATGAAAAAGTTGTCCAGAAAATTTATGAAAGTTTGAACGGTCACAGCGCTCAAACGCGTTAATGTGCCTCCTCCTGGGGGTTTGGCCTCTCGTTTAGATTAACAAGGTGAACCTACTTGCCGAGGAGGAAGCAGATCCATCAAACGGTTATCGAGCTAGGTAATATTTATATGATGAAAAAGTTGCCAGAAAATTTATGAAAGTTTGAAAGGTCACAGCGCTCAAACGCGTTAATGTGCCTTCCTGGGAGTTTGGCCTCTCGTTTAGATTAACAAGGTGAACCTACTTGCCGAGGAGGAAGCAGATCCATCAAACGGTTATCGAGCTAGGTAATATTTATATGATGAAAAAGTTGTCCAGAAAATTTATGAAAGTTTGAACGGTCACAGCGCTCAAACGCGTTAATGTGCCTTCCTGGGTGTTTGGCCTCTCGTTTAGATTAACAAGGTGAACCTACTTGCCGAGGAGGAAGCAGATCCATCAAACGGTTATCGAGCTAGGTAATATTTATATGATGAAAAAGTTGTCCAGAAAATTTATGAAAGTTTGAACGGTCACAGCGCTCAAACGCGTTAATGTGCCTCCTGGGTGTTTGGCCTCTCGTTTAGATTAACAAGGTGAACCTACTTGCCGAGGAGGAAGCAGATCCATCAAACGGTTATCGAGCTAGGTAATATTTATATGATGAAAAAGTTGTCCAGAAAATTTATGAAAGTTTGAACGGTCACAGCGCTCAAACGCGTTAATGTGCCTTCCTGGGAGTTTGGCCTCTCGTTTAGATTAACAAGGTGAACCTACTTGCCGAGGAGGAAGCAGATCCATCAAACGGTTATCGAGCTAGGTAATATTTATATGATGAAAAAGTTGTCCAGAAAATTTATGAAAGTTTGAACGGTCACAGCGCTCAAACGCGTTAATGTGCCTTCCTGGGGTTTGGCCTCTCGTTTAGATTAACAAGGTGAACCTACTTGCCGAGGAGGAAGCAGATCCATCAAACGGTTATCGAGCTAGGTAATATTTATATGATGAAAAAGTTGTCCAGAAAATTTATGAAAGTTTGAAAGGTCACAGCGCTCAAACGCGTTAATGTGCCTCCTGGGTGTTTGGCCTCTCGTTTAGATTAACAAGGTGAACCTACTTGCCGAGGAGGAAGCAGATCCATCAAACGGTTATCGAGCTAGGTAATATTTATATGATGAAAAAGTTGTCCAGAAAATTTATGAAAGTTTGAACGGTCACAGCGCTCGAACGCGTTAATGTGCCTTCCTGGGTGTTTTGCCTCTCGTTTAGATTAACAAGGTGAACCTACTTGCCGAGGAGGAAGCAGATCCATCAAACGGTTATCGAGCTAGGTAATATTTATATGATGAAAAAGTTGTCCAGAAAATTTATGAAAGTTTGAAAGGTCACAGCGCTCAAACGCGTTAATGTGCCTCCTGGGTGTTTGGCCTCTCGTTTAGATTAACAAGGTGAACCTACTTGCCGAGGAGGAAGCAGATCCATCAAAACGGTTATCGAGCTAGGTAATATTTATATGATGAAAAAGTTGTCCAGAAAATTTATGAAAGTTTGAACGGTCACAGCGCTCAAACGCGTTAATGTGCCTTCCTGGGTGTTTGGCCTCTCGTTTAGATTAACAAGGTGAACCTACTTGCCGAGGAGGAAGCAGATCCATCAAACGGTTATCGAGCTAGGTAATATTTATATGATGAAAAAGTTGTCCAGAAAATTTATGAAAGTTTGAACGGTCACAGCGCTCAAACGCGTTAATGTGCCTCCTGGGTGTTTGGCCTCTCGTTTAGATTAACAAGGTGAACCTACTTGCCGAGGAGGAAGCAGATCCATCAAACGGTTATCGAGCTAGGTAATATTTATATGATGAAAAAGTTGTCCAGAAAATTTATGAAAGTTTGAACGGTCACAGCGCTCAAACGCGTTAATGTGCCTCCTGGGTGTTGGCCTCTCGTTTAGATTAACAAGGTGAACCTACTTGCCGAGGAGGAAGCAGATCCATCAAACGGTTATCGAGCTAGGTAATATTTATATGATGAAAAAGTTGTCCAGAAAATTTATGAAAGTTTGAACGGTCACAGCGCTCAAACGCGTTAATGTGCCTTCCTGGGTGTTTGGCCTCTCGTTTAGATTAACAAGGTGAACCTACTTGCCGAGGAGGAAGCAGATCCATCAAACGGTTATCGAGCTAGGTAATATTTATATGATGAAAAAGTTGTAAAGATTTATGAAAGTTTGAACGGTCACAGCGCTCAAACGCGTTAATGTGCCTCCTGGGTGTTTGGCCTCTCGTTTAGATTAACAAGGTGAACCTACTTGCCGAGGAGGAAGCAGATCCATCAAACGGTTATCGAGCTAGGTAATATTTATATGATGAAAAAGTTGTCCAGAAAATTTATGAAAGTTTGAACGGTCACAGCGCTCAAACGCGTTAATGTGCCTTCCTGGGTGTTTGGCCTCTCGTTTAGATTAACAAGGTGAACCTACTTGCCGAGGAGGAAGCAGATCCATCAAACGGTTATCGAGCTAGGTAATATTTATATGATGAAAAAGTTGTCCAGAAAATTTATGAAAGTTTGAACGGTCACAGCGCTCAAACGCGTTAATGTGCCTTCCTGGGTGTTTGGCCTCTCGTTTAGATTAACAAGGTGAACCTACTTGCCGAGGAGGAAGCAGATCCATCAAACGGTTATCGAGCTAGGTAATATTTATATGATGAAAAAGTTGTCCAGAAAATTTATGAAAGTTTGAACGGTCACAGCGCTCAAACGCGTTAATGTGCCTCCTGGGTTTGGCCTCTCGTTTAGATTAACAAGGTGAACCTACTTGCCGAGGAGGAAGCAGATCCATCAAACGGTTATCGAGCTAGGTAATATTTATATGATGAAAAAGTTGTCCAGAAAATTTATGAAAGTTTGAACGGTCACAGCGCTCAAACGCGTTAATGTGCCTCCGTGGGTGTTTGTCCTCTCGTTTAGATTAACAAGGTGAACCTACTTGCCGAGGAGCGAAGCAGATCCATCAAACGGTTATCGAGCTAGGTAATATTTATATGATGAAAAAGTTGTAAAGATTTATGAAAGTTTGAACGGTCACAGCGCTCAAACGCGTTAATGTGCCTCCTGGGTGTTTGGCCTCTCGTTTAGATTAACAAGGTGAACCTACTTGCCGAGGAGGAAGCAGATCCATCAAACGGTTATCGAGCTAGGTAATATTTATATGATGAAAAAGTTGTCCAGAAAATTTATGAAAGTTTGAACGGTCACAGCGCTCAAACGCGTTAATGTGCCTTCCTGGGTGTTTGGCCTCTCGTTTAGATTAACAAGGTGAACCTACTTGCCGAGGAGGAAGCAGATCCATCAAACGGTTATCGAGCTAGGTAATATTTATATGATGAAAAAGTTGTCCAGAAAATTTATGAAAGTTTGAACGGTCACAGCGCTCAAACGCGTTAATGTGCCTTCTGGGTGTTTGGCCTCTCGTTTAGATTAACAAGGTGAACCTACTTGCCGAGGAGGAAGCAGATCCATCAAACGGTTATCGAGCTAGGTAATATTTATATGATGAAAAAGTTGTCCAGAAAATTTATGAAAGTTTGAACGGTCACAGCGCTCAAACGCGTTAATGTGCCTTCCTGGGTGTTTGGCCTCTCGTTTAGATTAACAAGGTGAACCTACTTGCCGAGGAGGAAGCAGATCCATCAAACGGTTATCGAGCTAGGTAATATTTATATGATGAAAAAGTTGTCCAGAAAATTTATGAAAGTTTGAACGGTCACAGCGCTCAAACGCGTTAATGTGCCTTCCTGGGTGTTTGGCCTCTCGTTTAGATTAACAAGGTGAACCTACTTGCCGAGGAGGAAGCAGATCCATCAAACGGTTATCGAGCTAGGTAATATTTATATGATGAAAAAGTTGTCCAGAAAATTTATGAAAGTTTGAACGGTCACAGCGCTCAAACGCGTTAATGTGCCTCCGTGGGTGTTTGGCCTCTCGTTTAGATTAACAAGGTGAACCTACTTGCCGAGGAGGAAGCAGATCCATCAAACGGTTATCGAGCTAGGTAATATTTATATGATGAAAAAGTTGTCCAGAAAATTTATGAAAGTTTGAACGGTCACAGCGCTCGAACGCGTTAATGTGCCTTCCTGGGGGTTTGGCCTCTCGTTTAGATTAACAAGGTGAACCTACTTGCCGAGGAGGAAGCAGATCCATCAAACGGTTATCGAGCTAGGTAATATTTATATGATGAAAAAGTTGTCCAGAAAATTTATGAAAGTTTGAACGGTCACAGCGCTCAAACGCGTTAATGTGCCTCCGTGGGTGTTTGGCCTCTCGTTTAGATTAACAAGGTGAACCTACTTGCCGAGGAGGAAGCAGATCCATCAAACGGTTATCGAGCTAGGTAATATTTATATGATGAAAAAGTTGTCCAGAAAATTTATGAAAGTTTGAACGGTCACAGCGCTCGAACGCGTTAATGTGCCTCCGTGGGTGTTTGGCCTCTCGTTTAGATTAACAAGGTGAACCTACTTGCCGAGGAGGAAGCAGATCCATCAAACGGTTATCGAGCTAGGTAATATTTATATGATGAAAAAGTTGTAGAAGATTTATGAAAGTTTGAACGGTCACAGCGCTCAAACGCGTTAATGTGCCTCCGTGGGTTTGGCCTCTCGTTTAGATTAACAAGGTGAACCTACTTGCCGAGGAGGAAGCAGATCCATCAAACGGTTATCGAGCTAGGTAATATTTATATGATGAAAAAGTTGTAAAGATTTATGAAAGTTTGAACGGTCACAGCGCTCAAACGCGTTAATGTGCCTCCGCTGGGTGTTTGGCCTCTCGTTTAGATTAACAAGGTGAACCTACTTGCCGAGGAGGAAGCAGATCCATCAAACGGTTATCGAGCTAGGTAATATTTATATGATGAAAAAGTTGTCCAGAAAATTTATGAAAGTTTGAACGGTCACAGCGCTCAAACGCGTTAATGTGCCTTCCTGGGTGTTTGGCCTCTCGTTTAGATTAACAAGGTGAACCTACTTGCCGAGGAGGAAGCAGATCCATCAAACGGTTATCGAGCTAGGTAATATTTATATGATGAAAAAGTTGTCCAGAAAATTTATGAAAGTTTGAACGGTCACAGCGCTCAAACGCGTTAATGTGCCTTCCTGGGTGTTTGTCCTCTCGTTTAGATTAACAAGGTGAACCTACTTGCCGAGGAGCGAAGCAGATCCATCAAACGGTTATCGAGCTAGGTAATATTTATATGATGAAAAAGTTGTCCAGAAAATTTATGAAAGTTTGAACGGTCACAGCGCTCAAACGCGTTAATGTGCCTCCTGGGTGTTTGGCCTCTCGTTTAGATTAACAAGGTGAACCTACTTGCCGAGGAGGAAGCAGATCCATCAAACGGTTATCGAGCTAGGTAATATTTATATGATGAAAAAGTTGTCCAGAAAATTTATGAAAGTTTGAACGGTCACAGCGCTCAAACGCGTTAATGTGCCTTCCGTGGGGTTTGTCCTCTCGTTTAGATTAACAAGGTGAACCTACTTGCCGAGGAGGAAGCAGATCCATCAAACGGTTATCGAGCTAGGTAATATTTATATGATGAAAAAGTTGTCCAGAAAATTTATGAAAGTTTGAACGGTCACAGCGCTCAAACGCGTTAATGTGCCTCCTGGGTGTTTGGCCTCTCGTTTAGATTAACAAGGTGAACCTACTTGCCGAGGAGGAAGCAGATCCATCAAACGGTTATCGAGCTAGGTAATATTTATATGATGAAAAAGTTGTCCAGAAAATTTATGAAAGTTTGAACGGTCACAGCGCTCGAACGCGTTAATGTGCCTTCCTGGGAGTTTGGCCTCTCGTTTAGATTAACAAGGTGAACCTACTTGCCGAGGAGGAAGCAGATCCATCAAACGGTTATCGAGCTAGGTAATATTTATATGATGAAAAAGTTGTCCAGAAAATTTATGAAAGTTTGAACGGTCACAGCGCTCGAACGCGTTAATGTGCCTCCTGGGTGTTTGGCCTCTCGTTTAGATTAACAAGGTGAACCTACTTGCCGAGGAGCGAAGCAGATCCATCAAACGGTTATCGAGCTAGGTAATATTTATATGATGAAAAAGTTGTCCAGAAAATTTATGAAAGTTTGAACGGTCACAGCGCTCAAACGCGTTAATGTGCCTTCCTGGGTGTTTGGCCTCTCGTTTAGATTAACAAGGTGAACCTACTTGCCGAGGAGGAAGCAGATCCATCAAACGGTTATCGAGCTAGGTAATATTTATATGATGAAAAAGTTGTCCAGAAAATTTATGAAAGTTTGAACGGTCACAGCGCTCAAACGCGTTAATGTGCCTTCCTGGGTGTTTGGCCTCTCGTTTAGATTAACAAGGTGAACCTACTTGCCGAGGAGGAAGCAGATCCATCAAACGGTTATCGAGCTAGGTAATATTTATATGATGAAAAAGTTGTCCAGATTTATGAAAGTTTGAACGGTCACAGCGCTCGAACGCGTTAATGTGCCTTCCTGGGTGTTTGGCCTCTCGTTTAGATTAACAAGGTGAACCTACTTGCCGAGGAGGAAGCAGATCCATCAAACGGTTATCGAGCTAGGTAATATTTATATGATGAAAAAGTTGTCCAGAAAATTTATGAAAGTTTGAACGGTCACAGCGCTCAAACGCGTTAATGTGCCTCCTGGGAGTTTGGCCTCTCGTTTAGATTAACAAGGTGAACCTACTTGCCGAGGAGGAAGCAGATCCATCAAACGGTTATCGAGCTAGGTAATATTTATATGATGAAAAAGTTGTCCAGAAAATTTATGAAAGTTTGAACGGTCACAGCGCTCGAACGCGTTAATGTGCCTTCCTGGGTGTTTGGCCTCTCGTTTAGATTAACAAGGTGAACCTACTTGCCGAGGAGGAAGCAGATCCATCAAACGGTTATCGAGCTAGGTAATATTTATATGATGAAAAAGTTGTCCAGAAAATTTATGAAAGTTTGAACGGTCACAGCGCTCAAACGCGTTAATGTGCCTTCCTGGGAGTTTGGCCTCTCGTTTAGATTAACAAGGTGAACCTACTTGCCGAGGAGGAAGCAGATCCATCAAACGGTTATCGAGCTAGGTAATATTTATATGATGAAAAAGTTGTCCAGAAAATTTATGAAAGTTTGAACGGTCACAGCGCTCAAACGCGTTAATGTGCCTTCCTGGGTGTTTGGCCTCTCGTTTAGATTAACAAGGTGAACCTACTTGCCGAGGAGGAAGCAGATCCATCAAACGGTTATCGAGCTAGGTAATATTTATATGATGAAAAAGTTGTCCAGAAAATTTATGAAAGTTTGAACGGTCACAGCGCTCAAACGCGTTAATGTGCCTTCCTGGGTGTTTGGCCTCTCGTTTAGATTAACAAGGTGAACCTACTTGCCGAGGAGGAAGCAGATCCATCAAACGGTTATCGAGCTAGGTAATATTTATATGATGAAAAAGTTGTCCAGAAAATTTATGAAAGTTTGAACGGTCACAGCGCTCAAACGCGTTAATGTGCCTTCCTGGGTGTTTGGCCTCTCGTTTAGATTAACAAGGTGAACCTACTTGCCGAGGAGGAAGCAGATCCATCAAACGGTTATCGAGCTAGGTAATATTTATATGATGAAAAAGTTGTCCAGAAAATTTATGAAAGTTTGAACGGTCACAGCGCTCAAACGCGTTAATGTGCCTTCCTGGGTGTTTGGCCTCTCGTTTAGATTAACAAGGTGAACCTACTTGCCGAGGAGGAAGCAGATCCATCAAACGGTTATCGAGCTAGGTAATATTTATATGATGAAAAAGTTGTCCAGAAAATTTATGAAAGTTTGAACGGTCACAGCGCTCAAACGCGTTAATGTGCCTTCCTGGGTGTTTGGCCTCTCGTTTAGATTAACAAGGTGAACCTACTTGCCGAGGAGGAAGCAGATCCATCAAACGGTTATCGAGCTAGGTAATATTTATATGATGAAAAAGTTGTCCAGAAAATTTATGAAAGTTTGAACGGTCACAGCGCTCAAACGCGTTAATGTGCCTTCCTGGGGTTTGGCCTCTCGTTTAGATTAACAAGGTGAACCTACTTGCCGAGGAGGAAGCAGATCCATCAAACGGTTATCGAGCTAGGTAATATTTATATGATGAAAAAGTTGTCCAGAAAGATTTATGAAAGTTTGAAAGGTCACAGCGCTCGAACGAGTTAATGTGCCTCCGTGGGTGTTTGGCCTCTCGTTTAGATTAACAAGGTGAACCTACTTGCCGAGGAGGAAGCAGATCCATCAAACGGTTATCGAGCTAGGTAATATTTATATGATGAAAAAGTTGTCCAGAAGATTTATGAAAGTTTGAACGGTCACAGCGCTCGAACGAGTTAATGTGCCTCCGTGGGTGTTTGGCCTCTCGTTTAGATTAACAAGGTGAACCTACTTGCCGAGG
>CM043015.1:73575088-73615595 GCA_023690525.1 Holotrichia oblita
TTTCATAAATTTTTGGACAACTTTTTCATCATATAAATATTACCTAGCTCGATAACCGTTTGATGAATCTGCTTCGCTCCTCGGCAAGTAGGTTCACCTTGTTAATCTAAACGAGAGGCCAAACCCCAGGAAGGCACATTAACGCGTTTGAGCGCTGTGACCGTTCAAACTTTCATAAATTTTCTGGACAACTTTTTCATCATATAAATATTACCTAGCTCGATAACCGTTTGATGGATCTGCTTCGCTCCTCGGCAAGTAGGTTCACCTTGTTAATCTAAACGAGAGGCCAAACACCCAGGCACATTAACGCGTTTGAGCGCTGTGACCGTTCAAACTTTCATAAATTTTCTGGACAACTTTTTCATCATATAAATATTACCTAGCTCGATAACCGTTTGATGGATCTGCTTCGCTCCTCGGCAAGTAGGTTCACCTTGTTAATCTAAACGAGAGGCCAAACTCCCAGGAGGCACATTAACGCGTTTGAGCGCTGTGACCGTTCAAACTTTCATAAATTTTCTGGACAACTTTTTCATCATATAAATATTACCTAGCTCGATAACCGTTTGATGGATCTGCTTCCTCCTCGGCAAGTAGGGTTTCAGCAAGTAGGTTCAATGTTTCCGTTGGGATGTGGCGACCCCATCGGCAGGATTTATCCTGGAGAGAGCCTCGGTATGGGCAGCATATCCATGCTGAAGAGGGGAACACAGACAAAGGCGTCCCCTTCCGACCCTAGCCTAGGGGAGGGTAGAAAACCCGGATCCCGCAAACGGCTTGCCTTGACCGGCCGGCCTCGTGGAAGGACACCACAACACAGACAGAAAAAACCCCGATAACTAAGGTGGCACAGCACATGCTGATAGTTTGCAAGGCTGGGGTGAACTCAGTCCCTAGTGTGCTGGACTCCGGGGACCGGGCGCCCCCGGTTTCAATAGCCTTCTCGCAGTGATGGCGGGGCTCTGCTGCGAGTGACTGCCATTCCCCAGCTACTCGTGGGACAAGTATGGATAAAGATAATAAAAACAATAAAATACAGGTTAAGATGATAAACAAGAAGGTAAATACGAATCCGTTCATGAGGGATGTGTTAGTTAGGACACCACCCAGAGGAAGAGCATCCTCCTGTCAGCGTTGGCGCAGGTAAATATGGACTACACGGACGGAGTTGACGAACGCACAACCATGCAAGCGAACAGAAGCAGTGCCCGAACCCACAGCAGACAGCTATATGGCGGAGAGATTAAAAAACGCAATAGGGGAAATCCATGCACAAGTTAACAGCTTTTGAAAAGGCCCTGTCAGGAATGTATAAACCAAAGCAAGAGCTGAAGGACATCGCGAATAGGCTACTACTGCACGCAGAACAACTCCAATCTCTTAAATTCCAAACCTACATCGACAATATGGTGCAGGATAACCAAGCCCCGAGAGAAGAAAATGCAGACCTTACGAAGGCGAAAAAATCAGCACCGGAGCACCAAGTAGCGGAAAAGAACGGAAGCCACCCCATTTATTGCCAAGAGTGCAAGAAAACGCAATATACAGAGTTAAGAAAAGCAAGGATCGTTCAGGAGGAAAGTTTTGAGGACTTCAAAGTATAACGGAAGATGAATGGATAGCGGACATACTTCCTAAGATAGTAGAAAAAAGAGGGCAACATTTGGGACGCACCAGCCGACTACCAAGTCGTTCTCCCCTGCAGAAAAGATATAGACAACAACAACAA
This sequence comes from Holotrichia oblita, assembly GCA_023690525.1. Taxonomy (NCBI): domain Eukaryota; kingdom Metazoa; phylum Arthropoda; class Insecta; order Coleoptera; family Scarabaeidae; genus Holotrichia; species Holotrichia oblita. The sequence continues at coordinate 73,576,821 of CM043015.1, forward strand.
AACAATTAGTAAGGCGATATACAAGTTCGGAGGCAGGGAGGGCTTGCAACGACAAAACAAAGCTATAGGCGAAGTTGCAGTGATGTCGCACAGCCTAGGCTTCCCGAGAGAAGATGGGAGCTACTCGCATACGCAGAGGTTCATATACTATCCGGTCATCGTGAACGAAGAACCGGACAACGGGATAGTCGATGAAGACATATATAACGCCTTCCAGAGGATCAAAAGCCACATGGTCCAAAACGCTAAATCTAAACTGGCCATCCCTATCTGCGACGGAATCAACGGAGCATTATAAATCGTACAACGAGGTACATCTTTGCCAGAACGACAATACAAGTCAGCTACTACAAAGCTCAGGAGGAAAAGCCAAAGAAAAACTCACGTACAACTGATAAGCCTAGTGGGAACACAGAAGAGGACGGAGCTAAACGACCTAAAAACAGACAGAATAAGAGAGATGCAGTCCTGGTTAAAATGCAAGGCTGCTCATGCAGACCTATTAAGGACCATCAAAGGGGAAAGTCAACCCCAGCGAAATTGGAATCGACCTGGCAGGCGTACGCCAACTAGAGAACTTCTGCTCCAGGGTTCAAAATGGTAGCGACAAGGCGGAGATACTGCGACAGGAAATAAAGGACAAATGCCCGGCTGCAACGGTAATTAGTCCAACCGAAAAAAAGGTCTTGCACATAAAAGGCCTGGACGGAGTTACAACCACCGAAGAAATTGCAGAGGCCATCAAGGGGAAACGCTCGCCAATCCCAGCACTTTTGAAGTACGCGCACTACGGCCTGCCTACGGCGGCAAACAAAATGCCACTGTAATTATACCTACAATGTTCGCTGACAAACTAATACAGATGGCCAAAATAAAGATCGGTTGGATGAAATGTAGGGTGGACGAGAGAGAAAGAGACGTGAAATGCTTTAAGTGCTGGGAGCTCGGTCACATTAAAGCTAACTGCAAAGGACCTGACAGAGAAAATTTATGCCTAAGATGTGCTAAAGAAGGGCATACAGTCAGAACATGTCCAAACAAGCCATACTGCATCAACTGCCAACAGGAGGGGCACCAATCTGGAAGTGGGAAGATGCCTCTCAACTAGAAATAGAATAGACGAACCCAGCAAAAACAAAGAAGAAAATGGGAATATCGGAGACATCAGAACCGAGACTGCGCCACACCCAATAAATAATGTCAGTCAAGATTCTCCAAATAAACACCAACAGAAGCCAGCCTGCGCTTGACATAGCAATAGCCACGGCAACGGAGATGGGAGCTGGAATAATAGCTATCAGCGAGCCAAATCGGAGAGCCAGCCGAAGACAGAAGCGACTGGGTATACGACGACGATATGGACACCGCCATTGGAGTGCTCGATAAAAACATCATCACCACGGCTCCAGGGGCGGGGCAGGAGCTTCTCCTTCCTGCTCCCGGACTTCACTGTATTCAGCTGCTACGCTTCACCTAACCGGGACGCTGAGGATTTTGAATCTGTACTACAAGCGATTGGGGACATGCTAAAAGATGGGAGGCCGAGCACAATCTTGACGGGAGACTTTAACGCAAAATCACCCCAATGGGGAATGCCCATAACAGACAGAGAGGGCGGGATCATGACCGAATTCATAGCGCAGCATGACCTCATCGTAGAAAATAAAGGAATCGACCGACTTTCGAGAGACGAGGCTGCACGTCAATCTTGGACCCTCACCTTGGCCTCTGCAGACGTATCCAAACAGGATCCATTCCTGGGAAGTACTGGATAAGGAAACCATTAGCGACCACAATTTCATCTTTTTCGAAATCGCAAAGTGAAAAACCGCGCCCCTCATCAGAGAAGGCTGTAGGATGGAATGTGAAGAAACTGGATCTCGACACTCTGGCTCAGGCAGTAAAGAACATCCATACGGACACAAGGCCGACCGTAAACAAACCAACGACCTTTGACCAAAATATACCTAGCTCGATAACCGTTTAATAGATCTGCTTCCTCCTCGGCAAGTAGGTTCACCTTGTTAATCTAAACGAGAGGCCAAACACCCACGGAGGCACATTAACCTCGTTCGAGCGCTGTGACCTTTCAAACTTTCATAAATCTTTACAACTTTTTCATCATATAAATATTACCTAGCTCGATAACCGTTTAATAGATCTGCTTCCTCCTCGGCAAGTAGGTTCAGCTTGTTAATCTAAACGAGAGGCCAAACACCCACGGAGGCACATTAACTCGTTCGAGCGCTGTGACCTTTCAAACTTTCATAAATCTTTACAACTTTTTCATCATATAAATATTACCTAGCTCGATAACCGTTTAATAGATCTGCTTCCTCCTCGGCAAGTAGGTTCACCTTGTTAATCTAAACGAGAGGCCAAACACCCACGGAGGCACATTAACTCGTTCGAGCGCTGTGACCTTTCAAACTTTCATAAATCTTTACAACTTTTTCATCATATAAATATTACCTAGCTCGATAACCGTTTAATAGATCTGCTTCCTCCTCGGCATGTAAGGTTCACCTTGTTAATCTAAACGAGCGGCCAAACACCACGGAGGCATTAACTCGTTCGAGCGCTGTGACCTTCAAACTTTCATAAATCTTTACAACTTTTTCATCATATAAATATTACCTAGCTCGATAACCGTTTGATGGATCTGCTTCCTCCTCGGCATGTAGGTTCACCTTGTTAATCTAAACGAGCGGCCAAACACCCACGGAGGCACATTAACTCGTTCGAGCGCTGTGACCTTTCAAACTTTCATAAATCTTTACAACTTTTCATCATATAAATATTACCTAGCTCGATAACCGTTTGATGGATCTGCTTCTCCTCGGCATGTAGGTTCACCTTGTTAATCTAAACGAGCGGCCAAACACCCCACGGAGGCACATTAACTCGTTCGAGCGCTGTGACCTTTCAAACTTTCATAAATCTTTACAACTTTTTCATCATATAAATATTACCTAGCTCGATAACCGTTTAACAGATCTGCTTCCTCCTCGGCAAGTAGGTTCACCTTGTTAATCTAAACGAGAGGCCAAACACCCACGGGAGGCACATTAACTCGTTCGAGCGCTGTGACCGTTCAAACTTTCATAAATCTTTACAACTTTTTCATCATATAAATATTACCTAGCTCGATAACCGTTTAATAGATCTGCTTCCTCCTCGGCAAGTAGGTTCACCTTGTTAATCTAAACGAGAGGCCAAACACCCAGGAGGCACATTAACTCGTTTGAGCGCTGTGACCGTTCAAACTTTCATAAATCTTTACAACTTTTTCATCATATAAATATTACCTAGCTCGATAACCGTTTAATAGATCTGCTTCCTCCTCGGCAAGTAGGTTCACCTTATTAATATAAACGACAGGGCCAAACACCCAGGAAGGCACATTAACGCGCTTGAGCGCTGTGACCGTTCAAACTTTCATAAATTTTCTGGACAACTTTTTCATCATATAAATATTACCTAGCTCAATAACCGTTTGTTGGATCTGCTTCCTCCTCGGCAAGTAGGTTCACCTTGTTAATCTAAACGACAGGCCAATCACCCACGGAGGCACATTAACGCGTTTGAGTGCTGTGACCTTTCAAACTTTCATAAATCTTTACAACTTTTTCATCATATAAATATTACCTAGCTCGATAACCGTTTGATAGATCTGCTTCCTCCTCGGCATGTAGGTTCACCTTGTTAATCTAAACGAGATGCCAAACACCCACGGAGGCACATTAACGCGTTTGAGCTCTGTGACCTTTTCAAACTTTCATAAATCTTTACAACTTTTTCATCATATAAATATTACCTAGCTCGATAACCGTTTGATAGATCTGCTTCCTCCTCGGCAAGTAGGTTCACCTTGTTAATCTAAACGAGAGGCCAACCACCCACGGAGGCACATTAACTCGTTAGCGCTGTGATAAACTTTCATAAATCTCGAGACTTTTTCATCATATAAATATTACCTAGCTCGATAATCGTTTAATAGACTGCTTCCTCCTCGGCAAGTAGGTTCACCTTGTTAATCTAAACGAGAGGACAAACTTCCACGGAAGGCACATTAACTCGTTCGAGCGCTGTGACCTTTCAAACTTTCATAAATTTTTACAACCTTTTCATCATATAAATATTACCTAGCTCGATAACCGTTTGATGGATCTGCCTTCTCTCCTCGGCAAGTAGGTTCACCTTGTTAAGCTAAACAAGAGGCCAACCACCCACGGAGGCATATTAACGCGTTTGAGCTCGTTTGATGGACCTTTCCTCGGCAAACTTTCACTTTGTAAATCTTTACAAATTCCCAGGAATCATATAAATATTACCTAGCTCGATAACCGTTTAATGAATCTACTTCCTCCTCGGCAAGTAGGTTCACCTTGTTAATCTAAACGAGAGGCCAAACCCCCAGGAGGCACATTAACTCGTTTGAGCGCTGTGACCGTTCAAACTTTCATAACTTTTCTGGACAACTTTTTCATCATATAAATATTACCTAGCTCGATAACCGTTTGATGGATCTGCTTCTCTCCTCGGCAAGTAGGTTCACCTTGTTAATCTAAACGAGAGGCCAACCACCCACGGAGGCACATTAACGCGTTTGAGCGCTGTGACCTTTCAAACTTTCATAAATTTTCTGGACAACTTTTTCATTTGATGAAGCTCGATAACCGTTTGTTGGATCTGCTTCCTCCTCGGCAAGATAGGTTCACCTTGTTAATCTAAACGAGAGGCCAAACACCCACGGAGGCATTAACTCGTTCGAGCGCTGTGACCTTTCAAACTTTCATAAATCTTTACAACTTTTTCATCATATAAATATTACCTAGCTCGATAACCGTTTAATGGATCTGCTTCCTCCTCGGCAAGTAGGTTCACCTTGTTAATCTAAACGAGAGGCCAAACTCCCAGTAAGGCACATTAACTCGTTCGAGCGCTGTGACCTTCCTTCAAACTTTCATAAATTTTCTGGACAACTTTTGAATCACATTAAAGCGTTATAGACCTAAAGTTCTCGAGAACCGTTTGTTGGATCTGCTTCTCCTCGGCATGTAGGTTCACCTTGTTAATCTAAACGAGAGGCCAACCCCCAGGAAGGCACATTAACGCGTTTGAGTGCTGTGACCTTTCAAACTTTCATAAATCTTTACAACTTTTTCATCATATAAATATTACCTAGCTCGATAACCGTTTAATAGATCTGCTTCCCCTCCTCGGCAAGTAGGTTCACCTTGATAATCTAAACGACAGGCCAAACACCCACGGAGCACATTAACTCGTTCGGACATTCAAACTTTCATAAATCTTTACAACTTTTTCAGAGATAAATATTACCTCTCGATAACCGTTTGATGGATCTGCCTTCTCCTCGGCCAGATGGCAGGTTCACCTTGTTAAGCTAAACAAGAGGCCAACCACCCACGGAGGCATATTAACGCGTTTGAGCTCTGTGACCTTTCAAACTTTCATAAATTTTCGGGACAACTTTTTCATCATATAAAATATTACCTAGCTCGATAACCGTTTAATAGATCTGCTTCCTCCTCGGCAAGTAGGTTCACCTTGTTAATCTAAACGAGGCAAACACCCAGCAAGGCACATTAGCTCGTTTATAGACCATTCAAATTTTCATAAATTTTCTGGACAACTTTTTCATTTAAATATTACCTATCGATAACCGTTTGATGGATCTGCTTCCTCCCTCGGCAAGTAGGTTCACCTTGTTAATCTAAACGAGAGGACAACCACCCACGGAGGCACATTAACGCGTTTGAGCGCTGTGACCTTTCAAACTTTCATAAATTTTCTGGACAACTTTTTCATCATATAAATATTACCTAGCTCGATAACCGTTTGTTGGATCTTGCTTCCTCCTCGGCAAGTAGGTTCACCTTGTTAATCTAAACGAGAGGCCAATCACCCACGGAGGCACATTAACTCGTTCGAGCGCTGTGACCTTTCAAACTTTCATAACTTTTTGGACAACTTTTTCATCATATAAAAATTACCTAGCTCGATAACCGTTTGATAGATCTGCTTCCTCCTCGGCAAGTAGGTTCACCTTGTTAATCTAAACGAGAGGCCAAACTTCCAGGAGGCATATTAACTCGTTCGAGCGCTGTGACCTTTTTCAAACTTTCATAAATCTTTGGACAACTTTTTCATCATATAAATATTACCTAGCTCGATAACCGTTTAATAGATCTGCTTCCTCCTCGGCAAGTAGGTTCACCTTGTTAATCTAAACGAGAGGCCAAACATCCACGGAGGCACATTAACTCGTTCGAGCGCTGTGACCTTTCAAACTTTCATAAATTTTTACAACTTTTTCATCATATAAATATTACCTAGCTCGATAACCGTTTGATAGATCTGCTTCCTCCTCGGCAAGTAGGTTCACCTTGTTAATCTAAACGAGAGGCCAAACACCCACGGAGCATTAAAGGCTGTGACCTTTCAAACTTTCATAAATCTTTACAACTTTTTCATCATATAAATATTTAGCTCGATAACCGTTTGATGAATCTACTTCGCTCTCGGCCAGATGGTTCATCTTGTTAATCTAAACGAGAGGACAAACACCCACGGAGGCACATTAACGCGTTTGAGCGCTGTGACCTTTCAAACTTTCATAAATCTTTACAACTTTTTCATCATATAAATATTACCTAGCTCGATAACCGTTTAATAGATCTGCTTCCTCCTCGGCAAGTAGGTTCACCTTGTTAATCTAAACGAGAGGCCAAACACCCACGGAGGCACATTAACTCGTTCGAGCGCTGTGACCTTTCAAACTTTCATAAATCTTTGGACAACTTTTTCATCATATAAATATTACCTAGCTCGATAACCGTTTGTTGGATCTGCTTCCTCCTCGGCAAGTAGGTTCACCTTGTTAATCTAAACGAGAGGCCAAAACCCACGGAAGGCACATTAACGCGTTCGAGCGCTGTGACCTTTCAAACTTTCATAAATCTTTACAACTTTTTTCATCATATAAATATTACCTAGCTCGATAACCGTTTAATAGATCTGCTTCCTCCTTGGCAAGTAGGTTCACCTTGTTAATCTAAACGACAGGCCAATCACCCAGGAAGGCACATTAACTCGTTTGAGCGCTGTGACCTTTTCAAACTTTCATAAATTTTCTCTGGACAACTTTTTCATCATATAAATATTACCTAGCTCAATAACCGTTTGATGGATCTGCTTCCTCCTCGGCAAGTAGGTTCACCTTGTTAATCTAAACGAGGGGCCAACCCAGCGGAGGCACATTAACGCGTTTGATGACCTTTCAAACTTTCATAAATCTTTACAACTTTTTCATCAGATAAATTTACACCTAGCTCGATAACCGTTTAATAGATCTGCTTCCTCTCGGCCAGATGGTTCACCTTGTTAATCTAAACGAGAGGCCAAACACCCACGGAGGCACATTAACTCGTTCGAGCGCTGTGACCTTTCAAACTTTCATAAATCTTTACAACTTTTTCATCATATAAATATTACCTAGCTCGATAACCGTTTGATGGATCTGCTTCTCCTCGGCAAGTAGGTTCACCTTGTTAAGCTAAACAAGAGGCCAACCACCCACGGAGGCATATTAACGCGTTTGAGCGCTGTGACCGTTCAAACTTTCATAAATCTTTGACAACTTTTTCATCATATAAATATTACCTAGCTCGATAACCGTTTGATGGATCTGCTGATAATCTAAACGAGAGGCCAAACTCCTCGGCAAGTTATAGAGATAAATTTTTCGAGAACCTTGTTAATCTACTTCGCTCTCGGCCAGAGGCCAACCACCCACGGAGGCACATTAACTCGTTTGAGCGCTGTGACCTTTTCAAACTTTCATATAAATCTTTACAACTTTTTCATCATATAAATATTACCTAGCTCGATAACCGTTTGATGGATCTGCCTTCTCCTCGGCAAGTAGGTTCACGTTGTTAAGCTAAACAAGAGGCCAACCACCCAGCGGAGGCATTAACGCGTTATAGAGATAAATTTTCTCGAGAACCGTTTCAAACTTTCATAAATCTTTACAACTTTTTCATCATATAAATATTACCTAGCTCGATAACCGTTTAAGCGCTGTGACCGTTCAAACTCTCGTAAATTAGGTTCACCTTGTTAATATAAAACGAGAGGCCAAACACCCACGGATGGACATTGCTTCGTTCTCGGCAAGTAGGTTGACCGTTCAAACTTTCATAAATTTTCTGGACAAGGCACATTAATCGTTATAAATATTACCTAGCTCGATAACCGTTTGATGGATCTGCTTCCTCCTCGGCAAGTAGGTTCACCTTGTTAAACTAAACGAGAGGCCAACCACCCACGAAGGCACATTAACGCGTTTGAGCGCTGTGACCTTTCAAACTTTCATAAATTTTCTGGACAACTTTTTCATCATATAAATATTACCTAGCTCGATAACCGTTTGTTGGATCTGCTTCCTCCTCGGCAAGTAGGTTCACCTTGTTAATCTAAACGAGAGGCCAAACGCCCACGGAGGCACATTAACTCGTCGATGACCTTTCAAACTTTTCATAAATCTTTACAACTTTTTACATATAAATATTACCTAGCTCGATAACCGTTTAATAGATCTGCTTCCTCCTCGGCCAGATGGTTCATCTTGTTAATCTAAACGAGAGGCCGGCTTACCCACGGAAGGCATATTAACTCGTTCGAGCGCTGTGACCTTTCAAACTTTCATAAATTTTCTGGACAACTTTTTCATCATATAAATATTACCTAGCTCGATAACCGTTTAATAGATCTGCTTCCTCCTCGGCAAGTAGGTTCACCTTGTTAATCTAAACGAGAGGCCAAACATCCACGGAGGCACATTAACTCGTTCGAGCGCTGTGACCTTTCAAACTTTCATAAATCTTTGACAACTTTTTCATCATATAAATATTACCTAGCTCGATAACCGTTTAATAGATCTGCTTCCTCCTCGGCAAGTAGGTTCACCTTGTTAATCTAAACGAGAGGCCAAACACCCACGGAGGCACATTAACTCGTTCGAGCGCTGTGACCTTTCAAACTTTCATAAATCTTTACAATGGTTCTTTTTCATCATATAAATATTACCTAGCTCGATAACCGTTTAATAAGATCTGCGTTTCCTCCTCATAAAGTAGGTTCACCTTGTTAATCTAAACGAGAGGCCATAACCGTTTGATGGATCATTAACTCGTTCGAGCAGCTGTGACCTTGTTTCAAACGACATAAATCTTTACAACTTTTTCATCATATAAATATTACCTAGCTCGATAACCGTTTAATAGATCTGCTTCCTCCTCGGCAAGTAGGTTCACCTTGTTAATCTAAACGACAGGCCAATCACCCAGGAGGCACTTTAACGCGTTTGAGCGCTGTGACCTTTCAAACTTTCATAAATCTTCTGGACAACTTTTTCATCATATAAATATTACCTAGCTCGATAACCGTTTAATAGATCTGCTTCCTCCTCGGCAAGTAGGTTCACCTTGTTGATCTAAACGACAGGCCAATCACCCAGGAAGGCATTAACGCGTTTGGAGCGCTGTGACCGTTCAAACTTTCATAAATTTTCTGGACAACTTTTACATCATATAAATATTACCTAGCTCGATAACCGTTTGTTGGATCTGCTTCCTCCTCGGCAAGTAGGTTCACCTTGTTAATCTAAACGACAGGCCAATCACCCAGGAAGGCACATTAACGCGTTTGAGCGCTGTGACCGTTCAAACTTTCATAAATCTTTACAACTTTTTCATCATATAAATATTACCTAGCTCGATAACCGTTTTAATGGATCTGCTTCCTCCTCGGCAAGTAGGTTCACCTTGTTCACCATTAACGCGTTATAGAGATAAATCTCGAGAACTGTTTGATGAATCTACTTGCTCTCGGCCAGATGGTTCATCACCGAGAGGACAAACTTCCAGGAAGGCACATTAACTCGTTTGAGCGCTGTGACCGTTCAAACTTTCATAAATTTTCTGGACAACTTTTTCATCATATAAATATTACCTAGCTCAATAACCGTTTGATGGATCTGCTTCCTCCTCGGCATGTAGGTTCACCTTGTTAATCTAAACGACAGGCGAAACTCCCAGCAAGGCACATTAACGCGTTTGAGATAAATTTGCTGAGAACCGTTTGATGAATCTTTCTCTCGGCCAGATGGTTCATCTTGTTAATCTAAACGACTTTTAAATCATAGTAAACATTAACGCGTTATAGAGCTCGATAACCGTTTGATGGATCTGCTTCCTCCTCGGCAAGTAGGTTCACCTTGTTAATCTAAACGACAGGCCAATCACCCAGGAAGGCACATTAACGCGTTCGAGCGCTGTGACCGTTCAAACTTTCATAAATCTTTGGACAACTTTTTCATCATATAAATATTACCTAGCTCGATAACCGTTTGATGGATCTGCTTCCTCCTCGGCAAGTAGGTTCACCTTGATAATCTAAACGAGAGGCCAAACTCCCAGCAAGGCACATTAACGCTCTTATAGACTTTCATAAATCTTTAGCTTTTCATCATATAAATATTACCTAGAATACCGTTTGATGAATCTACTTCGCTCTCGGCCAGATGGTTCATCTTGTTAATCTAAACGAGAGGCCAAACACCCAGAAGGCACATTAACGCGTTTGAGCGCTGTGACCGTTCAAACTTTCATAAATTTTCTGGACAACTTTTTCATCATATAAATATTACCTAGCTCGATAACCGTTTGATGGATCTGCTTCCTCCTCGGCAAGTAGGTTCACCTTGTTAATCTAAACGACAGGCCAATCACCCAGGAAGGTATTAACGTTTGAGCGCTGTGACCGTTCAAACTTTCATACATTTTCTGACAACTTTTTCATCATATAAATATTACCTAGCTCGATAACCGTTTGATGGATCTGCTTCTCCTCGGCAAGTAGGTTCACCTTGATAATCTAAACGAGAGGCCAAACTCCCAGCAAGGCACATTAACTCGTTATAGATACATTTTCTCGAGAACGTTTCATAAATCTTTCGGCCAACTTTGGTAATCTAAACGAGATAAATATTACCTAGCTCGATAACGCGTTCGAGCGCTCTGACCGTTCAAACTCTCATAACTTTTCTGGACAACTTTTTCATCTATAAATATTATCTAGCTCGATAACCGTTTTATGGATCTGCTTCTTAACTCGCAAGTAGGTTCACCTTGTTAATCTAAACTTTCAATAAATCTTTAAGGCACATTAACGCGTTATAGAGATAAATATTACCTAGCTCGATAACCGTTTAATGGATCTGCTTCCTCCTCGGCAAGTAGGTTCACCTTGTTAATCTAAACGACAGGCCAATCACCCAGGAAGGCACATTAACGCGTTTGAGCGCTGTGACCGTTCAAACTTTCATAACTTTTCTGGACAACTTTTTCATCATATAAATATTACCAGCTCGATAACCGTTTGATGGATCTGCTTCCTCCTCGGCAAGTAGGTTCACCTTGATAATCTGGAAACGAGAGGCCAAACACCCCCAAGGCACATTAACGCGCTTGACCTTTCAAACTTTCATAAATCTTTACAACTTTTTCATCATATAAATATTACCTAGCTCGATAACCGTTTAATGAATCTGCTTCCTCCTCGGCCAGATAGGTTCACCTTGGTAATCTAAACGAGAGGCCAAACACCCAGGAAGGCACATTAACTCATTCGAGCGCTGTGACCGTTCAAACTTTCATAAATCTTCTGGACAACTTTTTCATCATATAAATATTACCTAGCTCGATAACCGTTTGATGGATCTGCTTTCCTCGCAAGTAGGTTCACCTTGTTAATCTAAACGACAGGCCAATCACCCAGGAAGGCACATTAACTCGTTTGAGCGCTGTGACCGTTCAAACTTTCATAAATTTTCTGGACAACTTTTTCATCATATAAATATTACCTAGCTCGATAACCGTTTGTTGGATCTGCTTCCTCCTCGGCAAGTAGGTTCACCTTGTTAATCTAAACGAGAGGCCAAACTCCCAGCAAGGCACATTAACGCGTTATAGAGATAAATATTACCTAGCTCGAGAACCGTTTGATAGATCTGCTTCCTCCTCGGCCAGATGGTTCATCTTGTTAATCTAAACGAGAGGACAAACTTCCAGGAAGGCACATTAACGCGTTTGAGCGCTGTGACCGTTCAAACTTTCATAAAATTTCTGACAACTTTTTCATCATATAAATATTACCTAGCTCGATAACCGTTTGATGGATCTGCTTCCTCCTCGGCAAGTAGGTTCACCTTGTTAATCTAAACGAGAGGCCAACCACCCAGGAAGGCACATTAACGCGTTTGAGCGCTGTGACCGTTCAAACTTTCATAAATCTTCTGGACAACTTTTTCATCATATAAATATTACCTAGCTCGATAACCGTTTGATGGATCTGCTTCCTCCTCGGCAAGTAGGTTCACCTTGTTAATCTAAACGACAGGCCAAACACCCAGGAAGGCACATTAACGCGTTTTGAGCGCTGTGATTTTTCAAACTTTCATAAATCTTCGCTGGAGCAGATTTTTCATCATATGTTATTACCTAGCTCGATAACCGTTTGATGGATCTGCTTCCTCCTCGGCAAGTAGGTTCACCTTGTTAATCTAAACGACCAGGCCAATAACCCATGGAAGGCACATTAACGCGTTTGAGCTCTGTGACCTTCAGGCCAAACTTTCATAAATCTTTGGACAACTTTTTGATCATATAAATATTACCTAGCTCGATAACCGTTTGATGAATCTGCTTCCTCTCGGCAAGTAGGTTCACCTTGTTAATCTAAACGACAGGCCAAACACCCAGGAAGGCACATTAACGCGTTCTTGAGCGCTGTGACCGTTCAAACTTTCATAAATCTTCTGGACAACTTTTTCATCATATAAATATTACCTAGCTCGATAACCGTTTTGATGGATCTGCTTCCTCCTCGGCAAGTAGGTTCACCTTGTTAATCTAAACGAGAGGCCAAACTCCCAGCAAGGCACATTAACGCGTTATAGAGATAAATTTTCTCGAGAACGTTTCATGAATCTTTGACTTTTTCAATCTAAATATTACCTAGCTCGATAACCGTTTAATAGATCTGCTTCCTCCTCAGATAGGTTCATCTTGGTTAATCTAAACGAGAGGACAAACACCCAGGAAGGCACATTAACGCGTTTGAGCGCTGTGACCGTTCAAACTTTCATAAATTTTCTGGACAACTTTTTCATCATATAAATATTACCTAGCTCGATAACCGTTTGATGGATCTGCTTCCTCCTCGGCAAGTAGGTTCACCTTGTTAATCTAAACGACAGGCCAATCACCCAGGAAGGCACATTAACTCGTTTGAGCGCTGTGACCGTTCAAACTTTCATAAATCTTCTGGACAACTTTTTCATCATATAAATATTACCTAGCTCGATAACCGTTTGATGGATCTGCTTCCTCCTCGGCAAGTAGGTTCACCTTGTTAATCTAAACGACAGGCCAAACACCCAGGAAGGCACATTAACGCGTTTGAGCGCTGTGACCGTTCAAACTTTCATAAATCTTCTGGACAACTTTTTCATCATATAAATATTACCTAGCTCGATAACCATTTGATGGATCTGCTTCCTCCTCGGCAAGTAGGTTCACCTTGATAATCTAAACGAGAGGCCAAACTCCCCAGCAAGGCACATTAACGCGTTATAGAGACCTTTAAATTTAAATCTTCGAGAACCGTTTGATTGAGCTCGATAACCGTTTGATGAATCTGCTTCCTCTCGGCCAGTATGGTTCATCTTGTTAATCTAAACGAGAGGACAAACTCCCAGGAAGGCACATTAACGCGTTTGAGCGCTGTGACCGTTCAAACTTTCATAAATTTTCTGGACAACTTTTTCATCATATAAATATTACCTAGCTCGATAACCGTTTGATGGATCTGCTTCCTCCTCGGCAAGTAGGTTCACCTTGTTAATCTAAACGACAGGCCAAACACCCAGGAGGCACATTAACGCGTTTGAGCTCTGTGACCGCTTCAAACTTTTAATAAATCTTCTGGACAACTTTTTCATCGTTATAAATATTACTTAGCTCGTAACCGTTTGATGGATCTGCTTCCTCCTCGGCAAGTAGGTTCACCTTGTTAATCTAAACGAGAGGACAAACTCCCAGCAAGGCACATTAACGCGTTATAGAGATGACCTTCGAGAACTTTCATGAAATTTTCTCGGCCAGATGGTTCATCTTTTTAATCTAAACGAGATATTACCTAGCTCGATAACCGTTTGATGGATGTGACCATTCCTCCTCGGCAAGTAAATTCACAACTTGTTAATCTAAATATTAGGCCAAACGTTTGATGGAAGGCTTCATTAGTAGGTTCACGTTGTTAATCTAACGAGAGGCCAAACTCCCAGCAAATCTTTACATTAACTTTTTCATAGAGATAAATTTTCTCGAGAACCGTTTGATGAATCTACTTCGCTCTCGGCCAGATGGTTCATCTTGTTAATCTAAACGAGAGGACAAACTTCCAGGAAGGCACATTAACGCGTTTGAGCGCTGTGACCGTTCAAACTTTCATAAATTTTCTACAACTTTTTCATCATATAAATATTACCTAGCTCGATAACCGTTTGATGGATCTGCTTCCTCCTCGGCAAGTAGGTTCACCTTGTTAATCTAAACGACAGGCCAAACTCCCAGCAAGGCACATTAACTCGTTATAGAGATAAATTCGAGAACCGTTTGATGAATCTATCTTTCGGCCAGATGGTTCATCTTGTTAATTTTAGCTCGACAAACCGTTTGATGAATCTATTTCGCTCTCGGCGCTGTGAGGTTCACCTTGTTAATCTCTGGACAAGAGGACAAACATATAAATATTATCTAGCACGATAACGCGTTTGAGCGCTGCTGACCATTCAAACTTTCATAAATTTTCTGAGAGGCCAAACTTTTTTCAATCACATTAAATAGAGATACATTAGCTCGAGAACCGTTTGATGGATCTGCTTCCTCCTCGGCAAGTAGGTTCATCTTGTTAATCTAAACGAGAGGCCAAACTCCCAGGAAGGCACATTAACTCGTTCGAGCGCTGTGACCGTTCAAACTCTCATAACTTTTCTGGACAACTTTTTCATCATATAAATATTACCTAGCTCGATAACCGTTTGATGGATCTGCCTTCTCCTCGGCAAGTAGGTTCACCTTGTTAATCTAAACGAGACAAACCACCCAGGAAGAGCATATTAACGCGTTCGAGCGCTGTGACCGTTCAAACTTTCATAAATTTTCTGGACAACTTTTTCATCATATAAATATTACCTAGCTCGATAACCGTTTGTTGGATCTGCTTCCTCCTCGGCAAGTAGGTTCCCCTTGTTAATATAAACGAGCGGCCAAACACCCACAGGCACATTAACGCGTTATAGAGCTGTGATTTTCTCGAGAACCTTTGATAAACTTTTTCTCGGACAGATGGTTCATCTTGTTAATCATATAAAAACTCCCAGGAAGGCACATTAACCGTTTGAGCGATCTGACCGTTCAAACTCTCGACCAAGATAGGTTCACCTTTTTAATCTAAAATATTAGGGCTCATAACCCACGGATGGACATTAACTCGTTCGGCAAGTAGGTTCACCTTTCAATCTTTCGATAAATTTTCTAAGGCACAACTTTTCCATAGATATAAATATTACCTAGCTCGATAACCGTTTGATGGATCTGCTTCCTCCTCGGCAAGTAGGTTCACCTTGTTAATCTAAACGACAGGCCAAACACCCAGGAAGGCACATTAACGCGTTTGAGCGCTGTGAGATCAAACTTTTAAATCTTTGGACAACTTTTTCATCATATAAATTACCTAGCATCGATAACCGTTTGATGGATCTGCTTCCACCTCGGCAAGTAGGTTCATCTTGTTAATCTAAACGACAGGCCAAACACCCAGGAAGGCACATTAACGCGTTTGAGCGCTGTGACCGTTCAAACTTTCATAAATCTTCTGGACAACTTTTTCATCATAAATATTACCTAGCTCGATAACCGTTTGATGGATCTGCTTCCTCCTCGGCAAGTAGGTTCAGCTTGTTAATCTAAACGAGAGGCCAAACTCCCAGCAAGGCACATTAACGCGTTATAGAGATAAATTTTTCGAGAACCGTTTGATGAATCTACTTCTCTCGGCCAGATGGTTCATCTGTTAATCTAAACGACAGGCCAAATACCAAGGCACATTAACCTAGCTCGAGAACCGTTTGATGGATCTGCCTTTTCCTCGGCAAGTAGGTTCACCTTGTTAATCTAAACGACAGGCCAATCACCCAGGAAGGCACATTAACGCGTTTGAGCGCTGTGACCGTTCAAACTTTCATAAATTTTTGGACAACTTTTTCATCATATAAATATTACCTAGCTCGATAACCGTTTGATGGATCTGCTTCTCCTCGGCAAGTAGGTTCACCTTGATAATCTAAACGAGAGGCCAAACTCCCAGCAAGGCACATTAACGCGTTATAGAGATAAATTTTCGAGAACCGTTTGATGAATCTGCTTCCTCTCGGCCAGATGGTTCATCTTGTTAATCTAAACGAGAGGCCAAAACTTCCAGGAAGGCACATTAACGCGTTTTGAGCGCTGTGACCGTTCAAACTTTCATAACTTTTCTGGACAACTTTTTCATCATATAAATATTACCTAGCTCGATAACCGTTTGATGGATCTGCTTCTCCTCGGCAAGTAGGTTCACCTTGATAATCTAAACGAGAGGCCAAACTCCCAGCAAGGCACATTAACGCGTTATAGAGATAAATTTTCTCGAGAACCGTTATAAATATTACCTAGCTCGATAACCGTTTGATGGATCTGCTTCCTCCTCGGCAAGTAGGTTCACCTTGTTAATCTAAACGAGAGGCCAAACACCCAGGAGGCACATTAACGCGTTTGAGCGCTGTGACCCGTTCAAACTTTCATAAATTTTCTGGACAACTTTTTCATCATATAAATATTACCTAGCTCGATAACCGTTTGATGGATCTGCTTCCTCCTCGGCAAGTAGGTTCACCTTGTTAATCTAAACGAGAGGCCAAACACCCAGGAGGCACATTAACGCGTTTGAGCGCTGTGACCGTTCAAACTTTCATAAATTTTCTGGACAACTTTTTCATCATATAAATATTACCTAGCTCGATAACCGTTTGATGGATCTGCTTCCTCCTCGGCAAGTAGGTTCACCTTGTTAATCTAAACGAGAGGCCAAACACCCAGGAGGCACATTAACGCGTTTGAGCGCTGTGACCGTTCAAACTTTCATAAATTTTCTGGACAACTTTTTCATCATATAAATATTACCTAGCTCGATAACCGTTTGATGGATCTGCTTCCTCCTCGGCAAGTAGGTTCACCTTGTTAATCTAAACGAGAGGCCAAACACCCAGGAGGCACATTAACGCGTTCGAGCGCTGTGACCGTTCAAACTTTCATAAATTTTCTGGACAACTTTTTCATCATATAAATATTACCTAGCTCGATAACCGTTTGATGGATCTGCTTCCTCCTCGGCAAGTAGGTTCACCTTGTTAATCTAAACGAGAGGCCAAACACCCAGGAGGCACATTAACGCGTTTGAGCGCTGTGACCGTTCAAACTTTCATAAATTTTCTGGACAACTTTTTCATCATATAAATATTACCTAGCTCGATAACCGTTTGATGGATCTGCTTCCTCCTCGGCAAGTAGGTTCACCTTGTTAATCTAAACGAGAGGCCAAACACCCAGGAGGCACATTAACGCGTTTGAGCGCTGTGACCGTTCAAACTTTCATAAATTTTCTGGACAACTTTTTCATCATATAAATATTACCTAGCTCGATAACCGTTTGATGGATCTGCTTCCTCCTCGGCAAGTAGGTTCACCTTGTTAATCTAAACGAGAGGCCAAACACCCAGGAGGCACATTAACGCGTTTGAGCGCTGTGACCGTTCAAACTTTCATAAATTTTCTGGACAACTTTTTCATCATATAAATATTACCTAGCTCGATAACCGTTTGATGGATCTGCTTCCTCCTCGGCAAGTAGGTTCACCTTGTTAATCTAAACGAGAGGGCCAAACACCCAGGAGGCACATTAACGCGTTTGAGCGCTGTGACCGTTTCAAACTTTCATAAATTTTCTGGACAACTTTTTCATCATATAAATATTACCTAGCTCGATAACCGTTTGATGGATCTGCTTCCTCCTCGGCAAGTAGGTTCACCTTGTTAATCTAAACGAGAGGCCAAACACCAGGAGGCACATTAACGCGTTCGAGCGCTGTGACCGTTCAAACTTTCATAAATTTTCTGGACAACTTTTTCATCATATAAATATTACCTAGCTCGATAACCGTTTGATGGATCTGCTTCCTCCTCGGCAAGTAGGTTCACCTTGTTAATCTAAACGAGAGGCCAAACACCCAGGAGGCACATTAACGCGTTTGAGCGCTGTGACCGTTCAAACTTTCATAAATTTTCTGGACAACTTTTTCATCATATAAATATTACCTAGCTCGATAACCGTTTGATGGATCTGCTTCCTCCTCGGCAAGTAGGTTCACCTTGTTAATCTAAACGAGAGGCCAAACACCCAGGAGGCACATTAACGCGTTTGAGCGCTGTGACCGTTCAAACTTTCATAAATTTTCTGGACAACTTTTTCATCATATAAATATTACCTAGCTCGATAACCGTTTGATGGATCTGCTTCCTCCTCGGCAAGTAGGTTCACCTTGTTAATCTAAACGAGAGGCCAAACACCCAGGAGGCACATTAACGCGTTTGAGCGCTGTGACCGTTCAAACTTTCGTAAATTTTCTGGACAACTTTTTCATCATATAAATACTACCAGAATAGCTCGATAAACTGCTTGATGGATCTGCTTCCTCTCGGCAAGTAGGTTTGTCTTGTTAATCTAAACGACAGGCCAAACTCCCAGCAAGGCACATTAACGCGTTATAGAGATAAATATTACCTCTCGATAACCGTTTGATGGATCTGCTTCCTCCTCGGCAAGTAGGTTCACCTTTGTTAATCTAAACGACAGGCCAATCACCCAGGAAGGCACATTAACGCGCTCGAGCGTTTGTGACCGTTCAAACTTTCGTAAATTTTCTTGGACAACTTTTTCATCATATAAATATTATCTAGCTCAGAATAAACTGCTTCATAAAAGATCTGCTTCTTCTCTCGGCAAGATGGTTCATCTTGTTAATCTAAACGACAAGCCAAACTTCCCCAGTAAGGCACATTAACGCGTTATGAGCGCTGTGACCGTTCAAACTTTCATAAATTTTCTGGACAACTTTTTCATCATATAAATATTACCTAGCTCGATAACCGTTTGATGGATCTGCTTCCTCCTCGGCAAGTAGGTTCACCTTGTTAATCTAAACGAGAGGCCAAACACCCAGGAGGCACATTAACGCGTTCGAGCGCTGTGACCGTTCAAACTTTCATAAATTTTCTGGACAACTTTTTCATCATATAAATATTACCTAGCTCGATAACCGTTTGATGGATCTGCTTCCTCCTCGGCAAGTAGGTTCACCTTGTTAATCTAAACGAGAGGCCAAACACCCAGGAGGCACATTAACGCGTTTGAGCGCTGTGACCGTTCAAACTTTCATAAATTTTCTGGACAACTTTTTCATCATATAAATATTACCTAGCTCGATAACCGTTTGATGGATCTGCTTCCTCCTCGGCAAGTAGGTTCACCTTGTTAATCTAAACGAGAGGCCAAACACCCAGGAGGCACATTAACGCGTTTGAGCGCTGTGACCGTTCAAACTTTCATAAATTTTCTGACAACTTTTTCTTATATAAATATTACCCAGCTCGATAACCGTTTGATGGATCTGCTTCCTCCTCGCCGGTAGGTTCCACGTTGTTAATCTAAACGAGAGGCCAAACTCCCCAGCAAGGCACATTAACGCGTTATAGAGATAAATTTTCCGCTCTCCTTGAATGGTTCATCTTGTTTGATGAATCGTTTACTTCGTTCAAACTTTCAAATTTTCTGGCCAGATGGTTCATCTTGTTAATCTAAACGAGAGGACAAACTTCCAGGATCTGGCTTCCTCCTAACGCGTTCGAGCGCTGTGACCGTTCAAACCTACATAAATTTTCTGGACAACTTTTTCATCATTAAATATTAATTTTCTCGATAACCGTTTGATGGATCTGCTTCCTCCTCGGCAGGTAGGTTCATCTTGTTAATCTAAACGACAGACAAACTCCCGGAGCAAGGCACATTAACGCGTTATAGAGATATGACCGTTCGAGAACCTTTGATGAATCTACTTCGCTCTGGCCAGATGGTTCATCTTGTAATCTAAACGAGAGGATAGACTCCCAGGATCTACATTAACGCGTTTGAGCACTTGACCGTTCAAATCTCATAAATTTTCTGGACAACTTTTTCATCATATAAATACTACCTAGCTCGAAAAACCGTTTGATGGATCTGCTCTGGCCTCGGCGTAGGTTCATCTTGTTAATCTAAACGACAGGACAAACTCCCAGCAAGGCACATTAACGCGTTATAGAGATAAATTTTCTCGAGAACCGTTTGATGAATCTACTTTTCAGATGGTTCATCTTGTTAATCTAAACGAGAGGACAAACTTCCAGGAAGGCACATTAACGCGTTTGAGCGCTGTGACTTGTTAATCTTTCATAAAAACTCTGGACAACATTTTCATTATAAATATAAATTTTCTCGAAAACCGTTTGATGAATCTACTTCGCTCTCCGGCAAGTAGGTTCATCTTGTTAATCTAAACGACAGGACAAACCCCAGGAAGGCACATTAACGCGTTATAGACAACTTTTTCTCATATAAATTTTCTCGAGAACCGTTTGATGAATCTACTTCCCTCTCGGCCAGATGGTTCATCTTGTTAATCTAAACGAGAGGACAAACTTCCAGGAAGGCATATTAACGCGTTCGAGCGCTGTGACCGTTCAAATCGTAAATTTTCTGGACAACTTTTTCATCATATAAATACTACCTAGCTCGATAACCGTTTGATGGATCTACTTCGCTCTCGGCAAGTAGGTTCACCTTGTTAATCTCAAACGACAGGGCAAACGGGAAAGGCACATTAACGCGTTTAGAGATAACCGTTCGAGAGCGTTTGATGAATTTTCTCGGCCAGATGGTTCATCTTGGTAATATAAACGAGATTACCTCCAGGAAGGCTCGATAACCGTTTGATGTGATCTAAACTTCACAAATCTTCTGACAACTTTTTCATCTTATAAATATTACCGAGCTCGATAACTTTGATGGATCTGCACCTCCTCGGCAAGTAGGTTCACCTTGTTAATCTAAACGACAGGCCAAATTCGCAGCAAGGGCACATTAACGTTATAGAGATAAATCGAGAACCGTTTGTTGAATCTACTCTCCTCGGCCAGATGGTTCATCTTGTTAATCTAAACGAGAGGACAAACTCCCAGGAAGGCACATTAACGCGTTCGGAGCGCTGTGACCATTCAAACTTTCATAAATTTTCTGACAAATTTTTCATCAAATAAATATTACCTAGCTCGATAACTGTTTGATGGATCTGCTTCCTCCTCGGCAAGTAGGTTCACGTTGTTAATCTAAACGAGAAGCCAAACTCCCAGGAAGGCACATTAACGCGTTCGAGCGCTGTGACCGTTCAAAATAAATTTTCTGGACAACATCGTTTGATGTTTCGATAACCGTTTGATTCGCTCTCCGGCAAGTAGGTTCATCTTGTTAATCTCAACGACAGGCCAAACTCCCAGCAAGGCACATTAACGCGTTTATAGATCTTCTGGATATAAATTTTTCGAGAACCGTTTGATGAATCTGCTTCTCTTGGCCAGATGGTTCACCTTGCAATCTAAACGAGAGGACAAACTCCCAGGAAGGCACATTAACGCGTTTGAGCACTGTGACCGTTTGAAACTCTCATAAATTTTCTGGACATCTTGTTAATCTAATCATACAAACTTCAGGACCTAGCACGAAAACCGTTTCCTGGATCTGCTTCCTCCTCGGCAAGTAGGTTCACTTTGTTAATCTAAACGAGAAGCCATAACTCCCAGGAAGGATCACATTAACGCGTTCGAGCGCTGTGACCGTTCAAACTTTCGTAAATTTTCTGGACAACTTTTTCATCATATAAATGCTAATTTTCTCGATAACCGTTTGATGGATCTACTTCGCTCTCGGCAAGATGGTTCATCTTGTTAATCTAAACGACAGGCCAAACTCCCAGGAAGGCACATTAACGCGTTTATAGAGATAAACTTTTTCTCATATAAAGAACCGCTTTGTTGAATCTACTTCCTCTCGGCCAGATGGTTCATCTTGTTAATCTAAACGAGAGGCCAAACTCCCAGGAAGGCACAACGCGTTCGAGCGCTGTGACCGTTCAAAACTCTCATAAATTTTCTGGACAACTTTTTCATCAAATAAATATTACCTAGCTCGATAACCGTTTGATGGATCTGCTTCCTCTCGGCAAGTAGGTTCATCTTGTTAATCTAAACGAGAAGCCAAACTCCCAGGAAGGCACATTAACGCGTTCGAGCGCTGTGACCGTTCAAACTCTCGTAAATCTTCTGGACAACTTTTTTCATCATATAAATATTACCTAGCTCGATAACCGTTTGATGGATCTGCTTCTCCTCGGCAAGTAGGTTCCTTTGTTAATCTAAACGACAGGCCAAACTCCCAACCAAGGCACATTAACGCGTTATAGAGATAAATTTTCTCGAGAACCGTTTGATGAATCTACTTCGCTCTCGGCCAGATGGTTCATCTTGTTAATCTAAACGAGAGGACAAACTCGTTCCAGGAAGGTTCAAACTTTCATAATTTTCTGACGTTCATCATATAAATATCGAGCGCTGCTTCCTCCTCAAAGTTCACCTAACTTTTCTGGACAACTTTTTCATCATAACGCGTTAAATATAAATTTTCTCGATAACCGTTTGATGGATCTGCACTCTCTCGGAAAGTAGGTTCATCTTGATAATCTAAACGAGAAGCCAAACTCCCAGGAAGGCACATTAACGCGTTCAAGCGCTGTGACCGTTCAAACTTTCATAAATTTTCTGGACAACTTTTTCATCATATAAATATTACCTAAGCTCGATAACCGTTTGATGGATCTGCTTCCTCCTCGGCAAGTAGGTTCACCTTGTTAATCTAAACGAGAGGCCAAACACCCAGGAGGCACATTAACGCGTTTGAGCGCTGTGACCGTTCAAACTTTCATAAATTTTCTGGACAACTTTTTCATCATATAAATATTACCTAGCTCGATAACCGTTTGATGGATCTGCTTCCTCCTCGGCAAGTAGGTTCACCTTGTTAATCTAAACGAGAGGCCAAACACCCAGGAGGCACATTAACGCGTTTGAGCGCTGTGACCGTTCAAACTTTCATAAATTTTCTGGACAACTTTTTCATCATATAAATATTACCTAGCTCGATAACCGTTTGATGGATCTGCTTCCTCCTCGGCAAGTAGGTTCACCTTGTTAATCTAAACGAGAGGCCAAACACCCAGGAGGCACATTAACGCGTTTGAGCGCTGTGACCGTTCAAACTTTCATAAATTTTCTGGACAACTTTTTCATCATATAAATATTACCTAGCTCGATAACCGTTTGATGGATCTGCTTCCTCCTCGGCAAGTAGGTTCACCTTGTTAATCTAAACGAGAGGCCAAACACCCAGGAGGCACATTAACGCGTTTGAGCGCTGTGACCGTTCAAACTTTCATAAATTTTCTGGACAACTTTTTCATCATATAAATATTACCTAGCTCGATAACCGTTTGATGGATCTGCTTCCTCCTCGGCAAGTAGGTTCACCTTGTTAATCTAAACGAGAGGCCAAACACCCAGGAGGCACATTAACGCGTTTGAGCGCTGTGACCGTTCAAACTTTCATAAATTTTCTGGACAACTTTTTCATCATATAAATATTACCTAGCTCGATAACCGTTTGATGGATCTGCTTCCTCCTCGGCAAGTAGGTTCACCTTGTTAATCTAAACGAGAGGCCAAACACCCAGGAGGCACATTAACGCGTTTGAGCGCTGTGACCGTTCAAACTTTCATAAATTTTCTGGACAACTTTTTCATCATATAAATATTACCTAGCTCGATAACCGTTTGATGGATCTGCTTCCTCCTCGGCAAGTAGGTTCACCTTGTTAATCTAAACGAGAGGCCAAACACCCAGGAGGCACATTAACGCGTTTGAGCGCTGTGACCGTTCAAACTTTCATAAATCTTCTGGACAACTTTTTCATCATATAAATATTACCTAGCTCGATAACCGTTTGATGGATCTGCTTCCTCCTCGGCAAGTAGGTTCACCTTGTTAATCTAAACGAGAGGCCAAACACCCAGGAGGCACATTAACGCGTTTGAGCGCTGTGACCGTTCAAACTTTCATAAATTTTCTGGACAACTTTTTCATCATATAAATATTACCTAGCTCGATAACCGTTTGATGGATCTGCTTCCTCCTCGGCAAGTAGGTTCACCTTGTTAATCTAAACGAGAGGCCAAACACCCAGGAGGCACATTAACGCGTTTGAGCGCTGTGACCGTTCAAACTTTCATAAATTTTCTGGACAACTTTTTCATCATATAAATATTACCTAGCTCGATAACCGTTTGATGGATCTGCTTCCTCCTCGGCAAGTAGGTTCACCTTGTTAATCTAAACGAGAGGCCAAACACCCAGGAGGCACATTAACGCGTTTGAGCGCTGTGACCGTTCAAACTTTCATAAATTTTCTGGACAACTTTTTCATCATATAAATATTACCTAGCTCGATAACCGTTTGATGGATCTGCTTCCTCCTCGGCAAGTAGGTTCACCTTGTTAATCTAAACGAGAGGCCAAACACCCAGGAGGCACATTAACGCGTTTGAGCGCTGTGACCGTTCAAACTTTCATAAATTTTCTGGACAACTTTTTCATCATATAAATATTACCTAGCTCGATAACCGTTTGATGGATCTGCTTCCTCCTCGGCAAGTAGGTTCACCTTGTTAATCTAAACGAGAGGCCAAACACCCAGGAGGCACATTAACGCGTTTGAGCGCTGTGACCGTTCAAACTTTCATAAATTTTCTGGACAACTTTTTCATCATATAAATATTACCTAGCTCGATAACCGTTTGATGGATCTGCTTCCTCCTCGGCAAGTAGGTTCACCTTGTTAATCTAAACGAGAGGCCAAACACCCAGGAGGCACATTAACGCGTTTGAGCGCTGTGACCGTTCAAACTTTCATAAATTTTCTGGACAACTTTTTCATCATATAAATATTACCTAGCTCGATAACCGTTTGATGGATCTGCTTCCTCCTCGGCAAGTAGGTTCACCTTGTTAATCTAAACGAGAGGCCAAACACCCAGGAGGCACATTAACGCGTTTGAGCGCTGTGACCGTTCAAACTTTCATAAATTTTCTGGACAACTTTTTCATCATATAAATATTACCTAGCTCGATAACCGTTTGATGGATCTGCTTCCTCCTCGGCAAGTAGGTTCACCTTGTTAATCTAAACGAGAGGCCAAACACCCAGGAGGCACATTAACGCGTTTGAGCGCTGTGACCGTTCAAACTTTCATAAATCTTCTGGACAACTTTTTCATCATATAAATATTACCTAGCTCGATAACCGTTTGATGGATCTGCTTCCTCCTCGGCAAGTAGGTTCACCTTGTTAATCTAAACGAGAGGCCAAACACCCAGGAGGCACATTAACGCGTTTGAGCGCTGTGACCGTTCAAACTTTCATAAATTTTCTGGACAACTTTTTCATCATATAAATATTACCTAGCTCGATAACCGTTTGATGGATCTGCTTCCTCCTCGGCAA
The DNA here is from genome assembly GCA_023690525.1 of Holotrichia oblita. Taxonomy (NCBI): domain Eukaryota; kingdom Metazoa; phylum Arthropoda; class Insecta; order Coleoptera; family Scarabaeidae; genus Holotrichia; species Holotrichia oblita. The sequence continues at coordinate 73,602,769 of CM043015.1, forward strand.
GTAGGTTCACCTTGTTAATCTAAACGAGAGGCCAAACACCCAGGAGGCACATTAACGCGTTTGAGCGCTGTGACCGTTCAAACTTTCATAAATTTTCTGGACAACTTTTTCATCATATAAATATTACCTAGCTCGATAACCGTTTGATGGATCTGCTTCCTCCTCGGCAAGTAGGTTCACCTTGTTAATCTAAACGAGAGGCCAAACACCCAGGAGGCACATTAACGCGTTTGAGCGCTGTGACCTTTCAAACTTTCATAAATCTTCTGGACAACTTTTTCATCATATAAATATTACCTAGCTCGATAACCGTTTGATGGATCTGCTTCCTCCTCGGCAAGTAGGTTCACCTTGTTAATCTAAACGAGAGGCCAAACACCCAGGAGGCACATTAACGCGTTTGAGCGCTGTGACCGTTCAAACTTTCATAAATCTTCTGGACAACTTTTTCATCATATAAATATTACCTAGCTCGATAACCGTTTGATGGATCTGCTTCCTCCTCGGCAAGTAGGTTCACCTTGTTAATCTAAACGAGAGGCCAAACACCCAGGAGGCACATTAACGCGTTTGAGCGCTGTGACCGTTCAAACTTTCATAAATTTTCTGGACAACTTTTTCATCATATAAATATTACCTAGCTCGATAACCGTTTGATGGATCTGCTTCCTCCTCGGCAAGTAGGTTCACCTTGTTAATCTAAACGAGAGGCCAAACACACAGGAGGCACATTAACGCGTTTGAGCGCTGTGACCGTTCAAACTTTCATAAATTTTCTGGACAACTTTTTCATCATATAAATATTACCTAGCTCGATAACCGTTTGATGGATCTGCTTCCTCCTCGGCAAGTAGGTTCACCTTGTTAATCTAAACGAGAGGCCAAACACCCAGGAGGCACATTAACGCGTTTGAGCGCTGTGACCGTTCAAACTTTCATAAATTTTCTGGACAACTTTTTCATCATATAAATATTACCTAGCTCGATAACCGTTTGATGGATCTGCTTCCTCCTCGGCAAGTAGGTTCACCTTGTTAATCTAAACGAGAGGCCAAACACCCAGGAGGCACATTAACGCGTTCGAGCGCTGTGACCGTTCAAACTTTCATAAATTTTCTGGACAACTTTTTCATCATATAAATATTACCTAGCTCGATAACCGTTTGATGGATCTGCTTCCTCCTCGGCAAGTAGGTTCACCTTGTTAATCTAAACGAGAGGCCAAACACCCAGGAGGCACATTAACGCGTTTGAGCGCTGTGACCGTTCAAACTTTCATAAATTTTCTGGACAACTTTTTCATCATATAAATATTACCTAGCTCGATAACCGTTTGATGGATCTGCTTCCTCCTCGGCAAGTAGGTTCACCTTGTTAATCTAAACGAGAGAGCCAAACACCCAGGAGGCACATTAACGCGTTTGAGCGCTGTGACCGTTCAAACTTTCATAAATTTTCTGGACAACTTTTTCATCATATAAATATTACCTAGCTCGATAACCGTTTGATGGATCTGCTTCCTCCTCGGCAAGTAGGTTCACCTTGTTAATCTAAACGAGAGGCCAAACACCCACGGAGGCACATTAACGCGTTTGAGCGCTGTGACCTTTCAAACTTTCATAAATTTTCTGGACAACTTTTTCATCATATAAATATTACCTAGCTCGATAACCGTTTGATGGATCTGCTTCCTCCTCGGCAAGTAGGTTCACCTTGTTAATCTAAACGAGAGGCCAAACACCCAGGAGGCACATTAACGCGTTTGAGCGCTGTGACCGTTCAAACTTTCATAAATCTTCTGGACAACTTTTTCATCATATAAATATTACCTAGCTCGATAACCGTTTGATGGATCTGCTTCCTCCTCGGCAAGTAGGTTCACCTTGTTAATCTAAACGAGAGGCCAAACACCCAGGAGGCACATTAACGCGTTTGAGCGCTGTGACCGTTCAAACTTTCATAAATCTTCTGGACAACTTTTTCATCATATAAATATTACCTAGCTCGATAACCGTTTGATGGATCTGCTTCCTCCTCGGCAAGTAGGTTCACCTTGTTAATCTAAACGAGAGGCCAAACACCCACGGAGGCACATTAACGCGTTTGAGCGCTGTGACCGTTCAAACTTTCATAAATTTTCTGGACAACTTTTTCATCATATAAATATTACCTAGCTCGATAACCGTTTGATGGATCTGCTTCCTCCTCGGCAAGTAGGTTCACCTTGTTAATCTAAACGAGAGGCCAAACACCCAGGAGGCACATTAACGCGTTTGAGCGCTGTGACCGTTCAAACTTTCATAAATTTTCTGGACAACTTTTTCATCATATAAATATTACCTAGCTCGATAACCGTTTGATGGATCTGCTTCCTCCTCGGCAAGTAGGTTCACCTTGTTAATCTAAACGAGAGGCCAAACACCCACGGAGGCACATTAACGCGTTCGAGCGCTGTGACCTTTCAAACTTTCATAAATCTTCTGGACAACTTTTTCATCATATAAATATTACCTAGCTCGATAACCGTTTGATGGATCTGCTTCCTCCTCGGCAAGTAGGTTCACCTTGTTAATCTAAACGAGAGGCCAAACACCCAGGAGGCACATTAACGCGTTTGAGCGCTGTGACCGTTCAAACTTTCATAAATCTTCTGGACAACTTTTTCATCATATAAATATTACCTAGCTCGATAACCGTTTGATGGATCTGCTTCCTCCTCGGCAAGTAGGTTCACCTTGTTAATCTAAACGAGAGGCCAAACACCCAGGAGGCACATTAACGCGTTTGAGCGCTGTGACCGTTCAAACTTTCATAAATTTTCTGGACAACTTTTTCATCATATAAATATTACCTAGCTCGATAACCGTTTGATGGATCTGCTTCCTCCTCGGCAAGTAGGTTCACCTTGTTAATCTAAACGAGAGGCCAAACACCCACGGAGGCACATTAACGCGTTTGAGCGCTGTGACCGTTCAAACTTTCATAAATCTTCTGGACAACTTTTTCATCATATAAATATTACCTAGCTCGATAACCGTTTGATGGATCTGCTTCTCCTCGGCAAGTAGGTTCACCTTGTTAATCTAAACGAGAGGCCAAACACCCAGGAGGCACATTAACGCGTTTGAGCGCTGTGACCGTTCAAACTTTCATAAATCTTCTGGACAACTTTTTCATCATATAAATATTACCTAGCTCGATAACCGTTTGATGGATCTGCTTCCTCCTCGGCAAGTAGGTTCACCTTGTTAATCTAAACGAGAGGCCAAACACCCAGGAGGCACATTAACGCGTTTGAGCGCTGTGACCGTTCAAACTTTCATAAATCTTCTGGACAACTTTTTCATCATATAAATATTACCTAGCTCGATAACCGTTTGATGGATCTGCTTCCTCCTCGGCAAGTAGGTTCACCTTGTTAATCTAAACGAGAGGCCAAACACCCACGGAGGCACATTAACGCGTTTGAGCGCTGTGACCGTTCAAACTTTCATAAATTTTCTGGACAACTTTTTCATCATATAAATATTACCTAGCTCGATAACCGTTTGATGGATCTGCTTCCTCCTCGGCAAGTAGGTTCACCTTGTTAATCTAAACGAGAGGCCAAACACCCAGGAGGGCACATTAACGCGTTTGAGCGCTGTGACCGTTCAAACTTTCATAAATCTTCTGGACAACTTTTTCATCATATAAATATTACCTAGCTCGATAACCGTTTGATGGATCTGCTTCCTCCTCGGCAAGTAGGTTCACCTTGTTAATCTAAACGAGAGGCCAAACACCCAGGAGGCACATTAACGCGTTTGAGCGCTGTGACCGTTCAAACTTTCATAAATCTTCTGGACAACTTTTTCATCATATAAATATTACCTAGCTCGATAACCGTTTGATGGATCTGCTTCCTCCTCGGCAAGTAGGTTCACCTTGTTAATCTAAACGAGAGGCCAAACACCCAGGAGGCACATTAACGCGTTTGAGCGCTGTGACCTTTCAAACTTTCATAAATCTTTACAACTTTTTCATCATATAAATATTACCTAGCTCGATAACCGTTTGATGGATCTGCTTCCTCCTCGGCAAGTAGGTTCACCTTGTTAATCTAAACGAGAGGCCAACACCCACGGAGGCACATTAACTCGTTTGAGCGCTGTGACCGTTCAAACTTTCATAAATCTTCTGGACAACTTTTTCATCATATAAATATTACCTAGCTCGATAACCGTTTGATGGATCTGCTTCCTCCTCGGCAAGTAGGTTCACCTTGTTAATCTAAACGAGAGGCCAAACACCCAGGAGGCACATTAACGCGTTCGAGCGCTGTGACCTTTCAAACTTTCATAAATTTTCTGGACAACTTTTTCATCATATAAATATTACCTAGCTCGATAACCGTTTGATGGATCTGCTTCCTCCTCGGCAAGTAGGTTCACCTTGTTAATCTAAACGAGAGGCCAAACACCCAGGAGGCACATTAACGCGTTTGAGCGCTGTGACCGTTTCAAACTTTCATAAATTTTCTACAACTTTTTCATCATATAAATATTACCTAGCTCGATAACCGTTTGATGGATCTGCTTCCTCCTCGGCAAGTAGGTTCACCTTGTTAATCTAAACGAGAGGCCAAAACACCCAGGAGGCACATTAACGCGTTTGAGCGCTGTGACCGTTCAAACTTTCATAAATTTTCTGGACAACTTTTTCATCATATAAATATTACCTAGCTCGATAACCGTTTGATGGATCTGCTTCCTCCTCGGCAAGTAGGTTCACCTTGTTAATCTAAACGAGAGGCCAAACACCCACGGAGGCACATTAACGCGTTTGAGCGCTGTGACCGTTCAAACTTTCATAAATCTTTGGACAACTTTTTCATCATATAAATATTACCTAGCTCGATAACCGTTTGATGGATCTGCTTCCTCCTCGGCAAGTAGGTTCACCTTGTTAATCTAAACGAGAGGCCAACACCCAGGAGGCACATTAACGCGTTTGAGCGCTGTGACCTTTCAAACTTTCATAAATCTTTACACAACTTTTTCATCATATAAATATTACCTAGCTCGATAACCGTTTGATGGATCTGCTTCCTCCTCGGCAAGTAGGTTCACCTTGTTAATCTAAACGAGAGGCCAAACACCCAGGAGGCACATTAACGCGTTTGAGCGCTGTGACCGTTCAAACTTTCATAAATCTTCTGGACAACTTTTTCATCATATAAATATTACCTAGCTCGATAACCGTTTGATGGATCTGCTTCCTCCTCGGCAAGTAGGTTCACCTTGTTAATCTAAACGAGAGGCCAAACACCCAGGAGGCACATTAACGCGTTTGAGCGCTGTGACCTTTCAAACTTTCATAAATTTTTGGACAACTTTTTCATCATATAAATATTACCTAGCTCGATAACCGTTTGATGGATCTGCTTCCTCCTCGGCAAGTAGGTTCACCTTGTTAATCTAAACGAGAGGCCAAACACCCAGGAGGCACATTAACGCGTTTGAGCGCTGTGACCGTTCAAACTTTCATAAATCTTCTGGACAACTTTTTCATCATATAAATATTACCTAGCTCGATAACCGTTTGATGGATCTGCTTCCTCCTCGGCAAGTAGGTTCACCTTGTTTAATCTAAACGAGAGGCCAAACACCACGGAGGCACATTAACGCGTTTGAGCGCTGTGACCTTTCAAACTTTCATAAATCTTCTACAACTTTTTCATCATATAAATATTACCTAGCTCGATAACCGTTTGATGGATCTGCTTCCTCCTCGGCAAGTAGGTTCACCTTGTTAATCTAAACGAGAGGCCAAACACCCACGGAGGCACATTAACGCGTTTGAGCGCTGTGACCGTTCAAACTTTCATAAATCTTTACAACTTTTTCATCATATAAATATTACCTAGCTCGATAACCGTTTGATGGATCTGCTTCCTCCTCGGCAAGTAGGTTCACCTTGTTAATCTAAACGAGAGGCCAAACACCCACGGAGGCACATTAACGCGTTTGAGCGCTGTGACCTTTCAAACTTTCATAAATCTTCTGGACAACTTTTTCATCATATAAATATTACCTAGCTCGATAACCGTTTGATGGATCTGCTTCCTCCTCGGCAAGTAGGTTCACCTTGTTAATCTAAACGAGAGGCCAAACACCCACGGAGGCACATTAACGCGTTTGAGCGCTGTGACCTTTCAAACTTTCATAAATCTTCTGGACAACTTTTTCATCATATAAATATTACCTAGCTCGATAACCGTTTGATGGATCTGCTTCCTCCTCGGCAAGTAGGTTCACCTTGTTAATCTAAACGAGAGGCCAAACACCCACGGAGGCACATTAACGCGTTTGAGCGCTGTGACCTTTCAAACTTTCATAAATCTTCTACAACTTTTTCATCATATAAATATTACCTAGCTCGATAACCGTTTGATGGATCTGCTTCCTCCTCGGCAAGTAGGTTCACCTTGTTAATCTAAACGAGAGGCCAAACACCCACGGAGGCACATTAACGCGTTTGAGCGCTGTGACCTTTCAAACTTTCATAAATCTTCTGGACAACTTTTTCATCATATAAATATTACCTAGCTCGATAACCGTTTGATGGATCTGCTTCCTCCTCGGCAAGTAGGTTCACCTTGTTAATCTAAACGAGAGGCCAAACACCCAGGAGGCACATTAACGCGTTTGAGCGCTGTGACCGTTCAAACTTTCATAAATCTTCTGGACAACTTTTTCATCATATAAATATTACCTAGCTCGATAACCGTTTGATGGATCTGCTTCCTCCTCGGCAAGTAGGTTCACCTTGTTAATCTAAACGAGAGGCCAAACACCCACGGAGGCACATTAACGCGTTTGAGCGCTGTGACCGTTCAAACTTTCATAAATCTTCTGGACAACTTTTTCATCATATAAATATTACCTAGCTCGATAACCGTTTGATGGATCTGCTTCCTCCTCGGCAAGTAGGTTCACCTTGTTAATCTAAACGAGAGGCCAAACACCCACGGAGGCACATTAACGCGTTTGAGCGCTGTGACCTTTCAAACTTTCATAAATCTTCTGGACAACTTTTTCATCATATAAATATTACCTAGCTCGATAACCGTTTGATGGATCTGCTTCCTCCTCGGCAAGTAGGTTCACCTTGTTAATCTAAACGAGAGGCCAAACACCCACGGAGGCACATTAACGCGTTTGAGCGCTGTGACCTTTCAAACTTTCATAAATCTTTGGACAACTTTTTCATCATATAAATATTACCTAGCTCGATAACCGTTTGATGGATCTGCTTCCTCCTCGGCAAGTAGGTTCACCTTGTTAATCTAAACGAGAGGCCAAACACCCACGGAGGCACATTAACGCGTTTGAGCGCTGTGACCGTTCAAACTTTCATAAATTTTCTGGACAACTTTTTCATCATATAAATATTACCTAGCTCGATAACCGTTTGATGGATCTGCTTCCTCCTCGGCAAGTAGGTTCACCTTGTTAATCTAAACGAGAGGCCAAACACCCACGGAGGCACATTAACGCGTTTGAGCGCTGTGACCGTTCAAACTTTCATAAATTTCTGGACAACTTTTTCATCATATAAATATTACCTAGCTCGATAACCGTTTGATGGATCTGCTTCCTCCTCGGCAAGTAGGTTCACCTTGTTAATCTAAACGAGAGGCCAAACACCCAGGAGGCACATTAACGCGTTTGAGCGCTGTGACCGTTCAAACTTTCATAAATTTTTGGACAACTTTTTCATCATATAAATATTACCTAGCTCGATAACCGTTTGATGGATCTGCTTCCTCCTCGGCAAGTAGGTTCACCTTGTTAATCTAAACGAGAGGCCAAACACCCACGGAGGCACATTAACGCGTTTGAGCGCTGTGACCTTTCAAACTTTCATAAATCTTTACAACTTTTTCATCATATAAATATTACCTAGCTCGATAACCGTTTGATGGATCTGCTTCCTCCTCGGCAAGTAGGTTCACCTTGTTAATCTAAACGAGAGGCCAAACACCCAGGAGGCACATTAACGCGTTTGAGCGCTGTGACCTTTCAAACTTTCATAAATCTTTACAACTTTTTCATCATATAAATATTACCTAGCTCGATAACCGTTTGATGGATCTGCTTCCTCCTCGGCAAGTAGGTTCACCTTGTTAATCTAAACGAGAGGCCAAACACCCACGGAGGCACATTAACGCGTTTGAGCGCTGTGACCGTTCAAACTTTCATAAATCTTTGGACAACTTTTTCATCATATAAATATTACCTAGCTCGATAACCGTTTGATGGATCTGCTTCCTCCTCGGCAAGTAGGTTCACCTTGTTAATCTAAACGAGAGGCCAAACACCCACGGAGGCACATTAACGCGTTTGAGCGCTGTGACCGTTCAAACTTTCATAAATCTTTACAACTTTTTCATCATATAAATATTACCTAGCTCGATAACCGTTTGATGGATCTGCTTCCTCCTCGGCAAGTAGGTTCACCTTGTTAATCTAAACGAGAGGCCAAACACCCACGGAGGCACATTAACGCGTTTGAGCGCTGTGACCGTTCAAACTTTCATAAATCTTCTACAACTTTTTCATCATATAAATATTACCTAGCTCGATAACCGTTTGATGGATCTGCTTCCTCCTCGGCAAGTAGGTTCACCTTGTTAATCTAAACGAGAGGCCAAACACCCACGGAGGCACATTAACGCGTTTGAGCGCTGTGACCTTTCAAACTTTCATAAATCTTTACAACTTTTTCATCATATAAATATTACCTAGCTCGATAACCGTTTGATGGATCTGCTTCCTCCTCGGCAAGTAGGTTCACCTTGTTAATCTAAACGAGAGGCCAAACACCCACGGAGGCACATTAACGCGTTTGAGCGCTGTGACCTTTCAAACTTTCATAAATCTTTACAACTTTTTCATCATATAAATATTACCTAGCTCGATAACCGTTTGATGGATCTGCTTCCTCCTCGGCAAGTAGGTTCACCTTGTTAATCTAAACGAGAGGCCAAACACCCACGGAGGCACATTAACGCGTTTGAGCGCTGTGACCGTTCAAACTTTCATAAATTTTCTACAACTTTTTCATCATATAAATATTACCTAGCTCGATAACCGTTTGATGGATCTGCTTCCTCCTCGGCAAGTAGGTTCACCTTGTTAATCTAAACGAGAGGCCAAACACCCACGGAGGCACATTAACGCGTTTGAGCGCTGTGACCTTTCAAACTTTCATAAATCTTTGGACAACTTTTTCATCATATAAATATTACCTAGCTCGATAACCGTTTGATGGATCTGCTTCCTCCTCGGCAAGTAGGTTCACCTTGTTAATCTAAACGAGAGGCCAAACACCCACGGAGGCACATTAACGCGTTCGAGCGCTGTGACCTTTCAAACTTTCATAAATCTTTACAACTTTTTCATCATATAAATATTACCTAGCTCGATAACCGTTTGATGGATCTGCTTCCTCCTCGGCAAGTAGGTTCACCTTGTTAATCTAAACGAGAGGCCAAACACCCACGGAGGCACATTAACGCGTTTGAGCGCTGTGACCTTTCAAACTTTCATAAATCTTCTGGACAACTTTTTCATCATATAAATATTACCTAGCTCGATAACCGTTTGATGGATCTGCTTCCTCCTCGGCAAGTAGGTTCACCTTGTTAATCTAAACGAGAGGCCAAACACCCACGGAGGCACATTAACGCGTTTGAGCGCTGTGACCTTTCAAACTTTCATAAATCTTTACAACTTTTTCATCATATAAATATTACCTAGCTCGATAACCGTTTGATGGATCTGCTTCCTCCTCGGCAAGTAGGTTCACCTTGTTAATCTAAACGAGAGGCCAAACACCCAGGAGGCACATTAACGCGTTTGAGCGCTGTGACCGTTCAAACTTTCATAAATCTTTGGACAACTTTTTCATCATATAAATATTACCTAGCTCGATAACCGTTTGATGGATCTGCTTCCTCCTCGGCAAGTAGGTTCACCTTGTTAATCTAAACGAGAGGCCAAACACCCACGGAGGCACATTAACGCGTTTGAGCGCTGTGACCTTTCAAACTTTCATAAATCTTCTGGACAACTTTTTCATCATATAAATATTACCTAGCTCGATAACCGTTTGATGGATCTGCTTCCTCCTCGGCAAGTAGGTTCACCTTGTTAATCTAAACGAGAGGCCAAACACCCACGGAGGCACATTAACGCGTTTGAGCGCTGTGACCTTTCAAACTTTCATAAATCTTTACAACTTTTTCATCATATAAATATTACCTAGCTCGATAACCGTTTGATGGATCTGCTTCCTCCTCGGCAAGTAGGTTCACCTTGTTAATCTAAACGAGAGGCCAAACACCCACGGAGGCACATTAACGCGTTTGAGCGCTGTGACCTTTCAAACTTTCATAAATCTTTACAACTTTTTCATCATATAAATATTACCTAGCTCGATAACCGTTTGATGGATCTGCTTCCTCCTCGGCAAGTAGGTTCACCTTGTTAATCTAAACGAGAGGCCAAACACCCACGGAGGCACATTAACGCGTTTGAGCGCTGTGACCTTTCAAACTTTCATAAATCTTCTGGACAACTTTTTCATCATATAAATATTACCTAGCTCGATAACCGTTTGATGGATCTGCTTCCTCCTCGGCAAGTAGGTTCACCTTGTTAATCTAAACGAGAGGCCAAACACCCACGGAGGCACATTAACGCGTTTGAGCGCTGTGACCTTTCAAACTTTCATAAATCTTTACAACTTTTTCATCATATAAATATTACCTAGCTCGATAACCGTTTGATGGATCTGCTTCCTCCTCGGCAAGTAGGTTCACCTTGTTAATCTAAACGAGAGGCCAAACACCCACGGAGGCACATTAACGCGTTTGAGCGCTGTGACCTTTCAAACTTTCATAAATCTTCTACAACTTTTTCATCATATAAATATTACCTAGCTCGATAACCGTTTGATGGATCTGCTTCCTCCTCGGCAAGTAGGTTCACCTTGTTAATCTAAACGAGAGGCCAAACACCCACGGAGGCACATTAACGCGTTTGAGCGCTGTGACCTTTCAAACTTTCATAAATCTTCTACAACTTTTTCATCATATAAATATTACCTAGCTCGATAACCGTTTGATGGATCTGCTTCCTCCTCGGCAAGTAGGTTCACCTTGTTAATCTAAACGAGAGGCCAAACACCCACGGAGGCACATTAACGCGTTTGAGCGCTGTGACCTTTCAAACTTTCATAAATCTTTACAACTTTTTCATCATATAAATATTACCTAGCTCGATAACCGTTTGATAGATCTGCTTCCTCCTCGGCAAGTAGGTTCACCTTGTTAATCTAAACGAGAGGCCAAACACCCACGGAGGCACATTAACGCGTTTGAGCGCTGTGACCTTTCAAACTTTCATAAATCTTCTGGACAACTTTTTCATCATATAAATATTACCTAGCTCGATAACCGTTTGATGGATCTGCTTCCTCCTCGGCAAGTAGGTTCACCTTGTTAATCTAAACGAGAGGCCAAACACCCACGGAGGCACATTAACGCGTTTGAGCGCTGTGACCTTTCAAACTTTCATAAATCTTTACAACTTTTTCATCATATAAATATTACCTAGCTCGATAACCGTTTGATGGATCTGCTTCCTCCTCGGCAAGTAGGTTCACCTTGTTAATCTAAACGAGAGGCCAAACACCCACGGAGGCACATTAACGCGTTTGAGCGCTGTGACCTTTCAAACTTTCATAAATCTTTACAACTTTTTCATCATATAAATATTACCTAGCTCGATAACCGTTTGATGGATCTGCTTCCTCCTCGGCAAGTAGGTTCACCTTGTTAATCTAAACGAGAGGCCAAACACCCACGGAGGCACATTAACGCGTTTGAGCGCTGTGACCTTTCAAACTTTCATAAATCTTTACAACTTTTTCATCATATAAATATTACCTAGCTCGATAACCGTTTGATGGATCTGCTTCCTCCTCGGCAAGTAGGTTCACCTTGTTAATCTAAACGAGAGGCCAAACACCCACGGAGGCACATTAACGCGTTTGAGCGCTGTGACCTTTCAAACTTTCATAAATCTTTACAACTTTTTCATCATATAAATATTACCTAGCTCGATAACCGTTTGATGGATCTGCTTCCTCCTCGGCAAGTAGGTTCACCTTGTTAATCTAAACGAGAGGCCAAACACCCACGGAGGCACATTAACGCGTTTGAGCGCTGTGACCTTTCAAACTTTCATAAATCTTCTGGACAACTTTTTCATCATATAAATATTACCTAGCTCGATAACCGTTTGATGGATCTGCTTCCTCCTCGGCAAGTAGGTTCACCTTGTTAATCTAAACGAGAGGCCAAACACCCACGGAGGCACATTAACGCGTTTGAGCGCTGTGACCTTTCAAACTTTCATAAATCTTTACAACTTTTTCATCATATAAATATTACCTAGCTCGATAACCGTTTGATGGATCTGCTTCCTCCTCGGCAAGTAGGTTCACCTTGTTAATCTAAACGAGAGGCCAAACACCCACGGAGGCACATTAACGCGTTTGAGCGCTGTGACCTTTCAAACTTTCATAAATCTTCTGGACAACTTTTTCATCATATAAATATTACCTAGCTCGATAACCGTTTGATGGATCTGCTTCCTCCTCGGCAAGTAGGTTCACCTTGTTAATCTAAACGAGAGGCCAAACACCCACGGAGGCACATTAACGCGTTTGAGCTGCTTCCTCCTCGGCAAGTAGGTTCACCTTTGTTAATCTAA
>CM043015.1:73616095-73679054 GCA_023690525.1 Holotrichia oblita
TAATAAATTACACAATAGCCAGTCAACAGACTGCGGCTGTCTTATACTTACGAAACATAATTTAAATATTTGTTCCGATTAGATTTGCGCATGTTATCTTAACCGCCCTCAGTTGAGAAGATTGAATATCATAGAAATGAACATTCTTAAAGTTAATGTGTAAATGATACTGTACTGCATATGAACACTATTTTATCATTTGTTATTTATACTGTATATTAATTACGTGCCTTGTATAATTCCAATATATTCAAATAAGTTTTCTGTTTCTATCATGACTTTCTCATATATTATAATTGTTGTTATTTTTTGCGAATAAACGAATTTATTTACATCGATTGCAATTAATTATGACGTTTATTAGCATACATCCTGGTAATAAACGTCATAATTGCATGTGAAAATTATGTTATCATTGTAGCATACGAGTAAAAGTAAATATTTAATTCTTCACACAGTATTTAATATCCATTTAGAAGTATAATTATAAATTACAGAAACCCAAATACGTAAAAAACGGTGAAAAATATGAAAAGAATTCAATATTGAATAATAATGAAAACAAATATCTGCTATAATAAAATTATACATGAGGTAACAATGAACAATAAGCTATAGTAGAAAAACAAAATGTTATTACTTAGAACATTGTGGAAGTATAAATCACAAAGTAGTACAGAATGGACGATATATTGTAGTAAATGTAGTAAAATGTTTGTAGTAATGATATATATTGTGGTAATATACACCATAACCAGATTTTTCTAACCTGTATACTACAAGATGGGAGTGAATTATTATAATTAAACGGTGAGGTATTTCAAAAGCCTTTTTGGATTTTGATTGAGGACTACGTTTCAAACATATTTTCTTTATACAGGATGATCAAGCAATCAGTAACGAACCAAACTTACGTTTTTTAATAATTGTATACTTGATATTAAAATATTAGAATCGATTCTGCTAATTACTATAAACAATTTGGTATAACACTAGACGGATCTAAGATCCATAGTTACAGAGGAAAAAGCAATTAAAATTGAAAAACCGCTCCAGTGTCGTCCACTGTTTATAAAAATCGGAAATAAATACTAAAAAACTAAGTGTGTCACTAAATGTGCTAAATTGTTGAGCAAAATGAATCATTCTTCATAACGAAGAACTCGATCACCTTATATAATATAAGGTGACTGAGTTTTGTAAATCCATTTTGGACTTAATCGAAAATGGATTTACAGTCAAAATGGTAACGTGTATGGTATTTTTAGAAAGCTGATGAAGTTCTCTTTAACATACAAAAATAATATAAAGGGTGTTCCGTTTGAAAAAGTTAGGTCCGAAATGGATTTACAAAACTGGATCATCCTATATAATGGCGAATAATTTTAAGTTATAGTATAGGCCATTATTTTACTCAACAATTTGGCACATTTAGTGATACACTAAGTTTTTTTGTATTCACTGCATTAATCGTTTTTCTCTCCGTAACTATGGGTCTTAGACACCACTACTGTAATACCAAATTGTTTATAGTAATTAGCAGAATCGATTGTAATACTTTAATACCGAGCGTCCAATATAAAAAAAAAAAAACATAAGTTTGGTTCGTTACCGATTGCTTCGATCACCCTGTATAAAGAAAACATTTTTTAAAACGTAGCTCCCGTAGTCCTTAATCAAATTCCCAAAAAGGTTTTTGAAATTTCTCACCTCTTAATTATAATATCTAATCCACCCAATTATTTCCAACTTCTTACTGTGAAAACTCAGTCAGAATGTCCATTCATTCATAAGAGGAACAAACTATCTTCATTAATGTCACGTGTTTCTCATAGATTGAGGTGTAAAATCTTTAGTAATATACTACAACTTCAATAAAAAAGCATGCACGGCGAGTGAAATTTTTGAACAATGGTTAGTTAAATTAGACAAATTGTTGATAATTTCCCTGCATATCCTCACAGTTTACAATCTAAGCTAAAAAGCATAAAGTTGATATTTTTTCTGCCAAATATAATGTGAAAGCTACAGCCTATAGATCAAGGCATTATCAAAAATATAAAATTTATTAAAGAAATTGAAAATAAACGAATCCGCAGACAAAATTTCCGTCAATTTGCTTGAATAAATTTTCGTATTGACAAGAGGGTGGACATATGATGTTCTCGAAAAAACAATTAGTAGAAATTACTTTTCAAAAGCTGGATTTTTTGCAGTATCCATTGACTGGGACGAGGAGGACGAACTGCAACTGTCCGAATTAAAAAAGGAAATAGACAAATTTTTTATTTCTATCCAACAAAATTTCTACTTAATGATATTTTTTGGGGTGATTTTTCGACTTTGCTAAAGAAGTTTGACTGTAGATTTGACAGATAGTGCAACCAGGATCTAATACAAATATGTACATTAATTAATACATATACATACATAAAATATATAATTACATATGTATAATAGAATTAACATGAAAACAGTCAAACGCATTATATAAACGAGAACAAATCTTATGCAAGCATGTATTGTTATCAATAAAATAAATATCTAACCTTAAATATTTAGAATAGTGCATTATGATCGTTATCCACATTAATGTAGCGTCTCCAGCGCTCTTCTCAATTTATTCCCCGAGGAAATACTTCAAGGTAACATAGAATGGTCATGTAATTATTACTTAATTAAATAACTACACAATTTTACGCGGCTTTGGCCGAACTAGCATTATGTTTGGGAAGATTTAGTGGCAAATTCCTCCGTGTTTATTTTCTGGATTTAAATATTAGCACCGGATAGACGCGAGATAGTGAGATGGCAGTCACAAATAGGCCTAACGGTCAGATTCGTGACGTATCACGGGGGCTTATTGACAAGATATGTCGATATATAATTGTGAATAAAATTTCTTGATTAATGTTGAAAATATATACAAAATTCTAATATTTAAGGCCTTAACAGATACATTATGATTAATTGAAAGCTCATATCTGCGGGAAAATTGGCTTGTAACAAAATTCTTAACAATTTAATATTGATATGTCTGGAAGTCAGTATTCTGTTTTATTTTATATAACAGTAGTATTGTAAATGCACATAAGAAAACTGTACCTAACAAATAAAGATTGAGAAACGGTTGCTTTCGTCACAGATAGATGAATATAGACAAAAGAACAGTTTAAGTATCCAATACTTCTTTACTGTGTTAATTACTAGCAAAATTACGGGTACTAAAGTGAACAACTGCAAAATTAGCTCCTCATTGTGGTGGAAATTGAGTTGAACTTGTATTATTAAGGATAATTGATATTTTGCCCCACTTACTAAACCAGTATGTCATCGTTTCCGATACCTCGACGTAGAACACAGTATTGCGAATACTGCGTATATTTTTCTTATTTCAAAATTATATATTATTACAAAAGTGGCATGAAAAACATAGCTTCCTTAGGAAATCTAAAACGATTATATGGAGACAATAAAGATATTCAAGATTATTCATTAATTCAAAATGGTTGCATGTGATTCGAATGTCAAATTTCAATTATTATATACAGTAGAAACTCTGTAAACCGTGCCAATGACTGGTTGATGTGGCACCGGTTTAGTGAAATGCACGGTTGACTGGTATCGTTTTTCGTCGTTACATATTTCATTTTAGTAAATAATCATATATACATAGGTATAAATACATGTATATAATTCGCAAGTTGTTATTACATATTACAATTTAAAATAATGCTTTTCATACTTAGGTAATCATATTATGTTTAATTTTTCTTTATAAATAGCGTACATTCATTACATCTGAACTGACTAAAGCAGCTTGATGTGTTGTTAGTGAAGATGGAAGGTCTAATTCAACAGTTTCGTCCTCATCACTTGAAGGATTCACATCACTTAAAAACGATTGGTCATCTTTTACTTCATATCTCGGTTCACGATTGTCACAAACAAGCCATTCCTAGATAGCAGTTGTGTCAACAGCATCAAATTCGGCAACACCTTCGACCATTTCTTGAAGCACCGCTGGTTCATCGATTAATATTTGTTCATTTTCTCCTCCTGCTTCTTTTCTAATTTTTTCCAGGATTTTACAACTGTACCGGAAATAACATCTTTAATAGACCATTGTTTATAAGATTCTGCCATGTTTTCACTGATTAATAATTCACGAAGCATAGATTTTCTGTAACGCCGTTTGAAAGTCTCTAACACACCTTGATCCACTGGCTGCAAAATCGATGTAACGTTTGGCGGAACATAACAAACAAAAATTTGTCCGTCTTCTGTTTTTAACTCGTTAACATCTGGTTGTGAGGGAGCATTATCGAGGAATAATACAGCTTTTTCCTCTAAGTTTTTTTGCCGTAAATATGTTTGAACCTCAGGCACAAAATCATCGTAAAATAATTTTTTGAAAATATCTTTGTTCATCCATGTTTTTCGCTGATTATAATAAACGATGGGAAAGTTTCGCACTACAGAACTCTTGAATGATCGGGGATTCTTTTGATTTTCCAATCAATACTAAGTTTAATTTATGTTCACCAGCCGAATTCGAACATGCCATTACTGTTACGCGCTCTTTGCTAGTGTTCTTTCAGGCAAAGTTTTCCAAAAGGTCCTCCTTCATCTGCGTTATATATTTGCTCTGGAGCAAAATTATGTCGCCCTATGATCCTTTGAAATTTGTTAGTAAACAATTTTGCTGCATTTTGATCGGCACTTAATTTCGAGATTTGAATCGTTGCAACCAGCCTTGAGTTGGAGAAAAGGTGCCTCAATTTTTAATTCTTCATGAAAGAGGAGAGATTTTCACACAGAAGAGGACCGGAAATGGGGTCACCTTGAGCTTGTCTTTGTTGGAACCACTTAAAAACAGCTTCGTCAACTTTTTTTCATATCCGGACCTCTTACTCTTTGTCTTTTTGATACACCACTAAACGTCTCACATGAATTCATAAAATTTAAAGTTTTCTCCTTCTTCTTAATAATAGTACAGTAGTTACAGTTTGTATTCCGATACCATATTGAAGTGTTAATTGCGTTACTGCAATACCATTTTCAGCGCCTTTAACTAATTCAGCTTTCTTTTCTAGCGTTAATGTTTTACGTTTAGCACCCGCATGAGGAAGTGATTAACATTGGTGAGAAACTGAAAATGAAACAAGTGTTGCGCATTATTTACTACACAATACGCATGCGCCCGGTTTACTAAATAAAATAGTTCTATTCATACACGGTTAACTTACCCTTTCTAGATACTTTATAATTAGAAATAACAATAGATTAGAGTTTGACGTGTATAGAAAGGAAAACCAGTACACTTGGCTACATTCCTTCAGACTCCCATCATTGTGTTCAACACAAAATGGCAAGCCTGCATTTTTTGGTCCACAGACTTCTCACTTTTCCCTTGAACAAGGCGAGGTATGAGAAAGAGCTTAAAATTATAAAAGATGCGGCCAAGTGTAATGGTTTCCAGCCTCAGCATATCTATAAGTTAATTAGGAAGTTTAATTATAAGAAAACTATGAAAGAATCTACGATTTTTCGAGAGGATGTTAAAGCTTCACCCGTTGTGACCCTCCCTTACGCTCCCTTTATCACTAAAGGTTTGAGTAAAATCTTCAAAGAGCTAGATCTCAGAATAGTTTACAGTTCTGGGACTAGTTTACGAAGTCTCATCGGTAACCCTAAAGATAAAATACAACCTCTAGAAAAGTCAAGTATTTACGAAATCAATTGTAAAGATTGTAATCAAAAATATATTGGGCAAACCAGGAGAGCAGTCTCAACTAGATTCAAAGAGCATATGGCTCATCTTAGATTTAATAGAATTGAGAAATCGAGCGTTGCCCAACACATTTTTGAAACAGATCACAACATCGATCATACGAATGTTAAATTAATTAGACAAATAAACAATTGTAAGTTTCTAAATGTTTTCGAAAGTTTAGAAATATATAAAAATAAGTCATGTGTAATGAATTGTGACAATGGCCCTATACCGTATTCGTCATTGTTTTCGTTAATCGGAAATTAATGATGCGTATCGGATTGACCGTGCATAACATTTAGGTTACTTGTTTTTGTAGATTTTATTTTAATTTAGTTTTATTATCGCCTTGATAATGACAGCTTTGCTGTTGAAACGCGTCGATGTTTTTAGTTAAAACTTGTTAGGTGTTCAGTGGGTTTAATTGTTTAGTGTTCTACTTCTGCACCAAGAGATCCAGTGAAGAACTTCGAAATTGAAATATCTCAAAAAGTATTAATTTTTAGTAGAAGACATGGTATATGAAATTTACTCAAAATTTGATAAAGAATTGAAAAATAAAATAAAAAATACCATGTTCTATTTAAAATAAGCGAGTTGGTATGTACTTCCGGTGTACCGGAAGTAGATCATTCATGAAAATATATTTAAAATCAGCATGACCGATAGTGTAATCTTGTAAAATTTCACATTTCGCCTATAAATGGAAACCACGATGTAGCTGAAAAACGCACGCTGTGTTTAGTTTGGTACCCGTCTTTCAGGTGGAGCGCGATGTAGCTGTTCATACAAATGTACGTTTAACCTTTGTTATGTTAATTAAATGCTAGAAACAAGCTATCAATCGAAAATGCTTGTTTAAAATGATTCGTATTCTACACGTTTACTAACGCCGCGCCGGTTGCTTGGTGATGGATTTAGGTGATTTAGGTTTCTAAAACGAATGTGCTTTCTTTGTTTCTATTTAATTAAAAATCGTTCTAAGTCTAGTCTCTAGTCTAGTTTACAGAACAGCTTTTTATTTTTCTTAGTTTTATTTAAGTAGACAATTTGTGATAAAATAATGCGATAACGGTGGTATATGCAATTGCAATTAGTGTTAATTGTTAAAGACGTTCCTAGTGAGCAAAGCTTGTAATTTAGTTCAAAATCACGAATTATGCACTTTATCGGATGAGAAATCGTTGCAATTTGCACAGAATGCTTATAACCGTTAAACCGGATCTGAAAGCGACAAAATCAAGTATTCCTTCCAAAAGAAATAAATTAGTTCCTAATTATAGTATTATTATGTTGGAAGTTCAATCGCTTAATTATGTTATTTTTCAAATATGAGAAAGTAATACTGTGTAATCATGTGATGTAGTATCCATGAGAGATTATTCTGAAATGATTACATCTTATTAGGTATCAAACGCTAGATGACCCAAACACTTTGCTCTCTCTCACAATGTTCTCTGCATCTATTTCTGTTGTTTATCTTATAATGATGATGTTAACTCAAAAAATCTATTTTCTTGTTACTTGAAGAGAAGAATTTATTGATTACACCTAAATCTACCGTGGTGATTTTGTTCTAATGTTCTAAATTTCTATTTTTGCATGAAAGGTAAATCGGCATATTTTACATTGAATTGGCACAAGTTCCTTCCATCATTCGCTGACATTCTCCGAATGTAAAATAAATCGAAAGAGATATTATTTGTGTACTTATACATATTATTTTACTTTGGTTCAAAAGAATATGCACTAAATCTCATTTGGACAAATGAAACTTCTATGGCGTACCTGTTTAGATATGCGGTGTAAAATTAAACTCAAACAATCATAATAGAACCGTGTACCAGAGGGTAGCCATGATTAACCGTCATATTTTTTTGTTCAGAATTTTATGCTGCATCTAATGGTTTAACGAAATATTAGGCATTCCATTAAAAAAGCGAGTTTTCAATAACGAAGTTTTGAAGCTGTTGATTTCATTTTGCACTCCCTGTATAATATTTCATTTATGATGAAGTACGGGCTTTAAACTGTGATTGTATACTTTCTGTTGGCTTATTCCGAAGACTTACATTGCATTAATGTGGGAGACGTGAACATTTTTTCATGGCCTGTAAAATTGAGAAAATATCTTAGTTAATTTTACGTATAGGTTATGTTAATGATTCTTTTCTTAAATGAAATAGTGTCTCTAAATTTAATAGAAAAATTCTAGTATTCCATTTAAAATAACAAAGGTTTTGAGCATTTCCGGTATGTCATTTTAGGGTACAAATATTTTACCTGAAAAGAGTGTTGCGTTCTGAAAGTATTGAAATTTTTGCAATGACCGGAACTTCAAAAATTTCCAATGGGTGTTTTCGGTGGATGCGGAGCTGACTTAATCCCTATACAGGTCATGAAGGGTGAAATTTTAGTATTGTTTCTTTTATCACTGACATGACCAATAATGTAAACATTATTCCTAACACGGTAATCGAGACATGATTAAGAAAACAAGACGATCAAACCATTGTGAGACAAAGGTTTTTTATATTCGTTTATAAAATATTTGATACCGATCCGTAGGCTCCCTAAACCGGGTGTCGCAAGTAAAGCCGACATTTTGATCCAAATTAATTGGACGGAGCTTATTTGTTCGTTATGCTAGTGAGTTTTTAATAACTGGTAATCTTCTTTTGTTTCAGGTACGGCGTCTCAACAACTCGACGATGACACCGTGCAAGAAGTAAGCTAATTAACTCATTGCATCCGTTCGAATAACAAACCAGAAACAGTTATGTGAATTTCTTAGTGCCTGTGTGTGCGCGTGTCGTTTGTCTTGTATAAAGACATCATTATAGAGCACCAGCAGAATTGTGTTACCGTTGAAATAACATCCATTTCTCCCCTAAAACCCGTTGCATTCGTTTCTCGTCGTAGTAACAAAGTAATAGCCTTCCCTGTGATGTGTTCTCGTTGAGTGCGTGTGCCTTCAGTACAGCATGTTGTCTTACATGTTATCGGTGGATGAGAAGCCGCCGCCGGGTCCCGGTAAGGGACACCTGCAGCTGGCTCTCGGTCCCGAACCGTTGACGAACGGTACATCTTCCATTAGCAAGGAGACGAGCGTGAGTAGCTTTGTTAGCGATGTGACCACGACTACCGCCAGCCACAGCTCGATGACACCCTCCAGTACCAGTGATAAAGTGAAGCCTAAGTTGTTAATTAACGGAGCTAAGCACCAAACTCTTAAACGGTAAGTATTTTGATGACTATGCTGTAGGCGCATTAGCAATACATAGAGGGAGTTGTATTTACATATGTACACATGTTTGTTCTTTAAGTAGCGTAGGTGTTTATTGTGTTGACTGATTGTTTCTGAATTAGGTTGTTGTGAACCATAAGTAATAACACAGTTGAGGTTAGCTGACCACATTTCATGGATGATGAATACCCATTTCAATGTGAACATTTTTCTGGTGACTGGCCAATAATACTTTGATAGACCTTATGCGAAAATGAGTATAAGTCTGTGCAAAGGATAATAATGGCATTGAAATTTTTGCTGTTTTATTGTTGCATATTTCCTCTTCTGACAACACAGTCTCTTCATTTCGAATATTAGCTATGCAAGAGATATTGGTAACAACATTAACAAAGATTATATTTGGTTTTTTGCGCTTAGAGCTTGCATTCTGTGTGAAAGCACAAAGATATTATTTATGATTCATATTGTAAATTATTTCTCACACTTTTAACAATATTATCTGAGATTATGTTGCAATTTTTTTTTCAGTACTTCTATCAAAACATAAACTTTCATCAGTAGTTTCATTTAACCTTAGTAATGTATACACCATCCCAGCATATATGGATAATCTCTCGGATTCATATAGAGGACATTTAACTTCACATTCGTTTAAGCTATAACCACTACAAGAACACATATTTAGGGATCTCGCGCCAAATATCCTAAAAAATTGAAATTCAGAAA
This sequence comes from Holotrichia oblita, assembly GCA_023690525.1. Lineage (NCBI taxonomy): Eukaryota > Metazoa > Arthropoda > Insecta > Coleoptera > Scarabaeidae > Holotrichia > Holotrichia oblita. The sequence goes on from CM043015.1 coordinate 73,625,848, forward strand.
TTTTGTTCATCGATCATGATTGACCATCGCGTTTGATTATGTTTGATGATTTCTTTCTCATTTTGATTGTAACTATCGAAAAACAATTTAAACAAAACTTTGATATAGGATAAAATTGACCACCGTTTGACTATGTGAGCTTTTAGTTTTTCAAACTAATCGAAAAAAAAATACTAGAGAAGATAGCTTTTCGAAAACGAAATTTTTATTGTCAAAAGCATTGACCATCATTTGATCATAATATTTCACTCAAGAACAGTTAATTCTTATGTGACTTTCAGGTTATATAAAATAAGAGACTTCAGAATGGTTAGCAAAGGTTAGAGTCATGACACAACGCATTGTAACATTTTCAGCGTTTCACCACCTCTCAATGAACGGTGAACTTCATAATACAGATAAACCTCGGTAACACCAAACACAACAACCCTGCGTTGTGATGTTTGGCATTACTGTATGTTTATCTGTATTATACGAGTCATTGAAATCACGAGTCATTGTGAATTTTAGATACATAAAGTTAAGATCGGATAAAAATTAGTTGGTTGGTAGTCAAATGATGATTATCGATTGTCTGGGCTTTAGATATATATTGGGGAAAACGTTTGCTGCCAGTGTATGTAAGAAAGGCGCCTTTACTCAAAATGCACGGGTACTTTTTTGACTTAGTATACCTTCATAGACTGTCTGTGGTACAGACATTATTTGTATGCATAGTAGGACAATAAAGTTCCCGTAGGATTTGAGTAAGAAGCTTCCTTCTTTCGCGGGCTCACCGGATACTTTTTTTCCAACTGTACAAGTAGCATTTTTGGCATTCTAGAAGTGTGTAAAAAGTTTGAAGAACTTTGGATACTCGGTTGTATATAACTTTAAGGTCGAATAAAAATTAACTGATATGTAGTCAAACGAAGATATTCGACTTTTTCTGATTTACAAGCATGAAACAATAAGAGATAACATTTTCAGAACTTGATTACCTCGTAACGTCTTTGAAGTCTCTTGCTGTATGTAACTCCCAAGTAGCATATAGAAATTACCTTTCCTTTTTTGTGATTGATTTTCAGTTGTTAGAAAAATCATTTGGTGGTCAAACATTGTCAAATGATGGCTAACCTATAGCCTAAACGAAGAATGGTCAATAGAAATAGTTGATGGGCAATAATATCAATCAATAAATGGTCGTGCCTCTCCATTTTTGAGGTGTTTTTATTACTTGGCGGTGCCAACTTCGTGGATTTCTAATTCTAGACTAAAAAAGATATTTTTGTGGATTATCGATAAAATGCACCATTTTCAAGAAAGACCACATAGTTTGCTTTAAACATGGGTTTTATTCAATAGTTTTGTATATAACTTCAAGATGGACTTCTAATCTTACGTACCTATTCCATAACTTTGGGAACTGAACAATGCCGCAACATTATTTATTATTTCACGACAGTGAAACGTAATCCATTCTAATAAGTTTTTCCATTTGGTAATTTGATTAGAATAGACTGTTTTTAAATGTCTCCATTATGAAGAAATGTAGCAGGTTCAAGTTGGGTGATCGAGAAGATCCAAGCATTAGTCTTCTTACTATCTAGCAATCTCTGGCATACTTAAAAAACTATAGAAAGAAGTTATAGAAATTTGTCATGTTCTTTGAATGTATTTCATATATGAACTCGGAAGAATGACACCTTATATATGACGAGAGACGAAACTAGTATGATGGCTTTTGTTTTAATAGTAGCGTTGGAAGAAAACTGTGCATTACGATCCATCTAATATCCTCAAAAATTTGGGAAGGTAACCCTTAATATATGTATACATAATTTATAGTCAAATTAGCGACAGGTCCTTATTTTCAACGTGTCTCTCTATTCTGACATGCAGCACTGATTTTAAAATAACTACACAAGTTTTTACGGTTGTATAGATTTCCGGTGGTTTTTAGAAATTGTTGAGTATTTGCCAATTACACAGTTTTATAAACATTTTCTTGATATTTTACTTATCTCCTGTTGGTTGTCCTTAACTAAACATTATTTTTGTTAATTATAGATTAAATTGTTTCTACTTGTCTATAGTACTCACTTTTATATGCTTTAAGTTTTTATATTGCTGTTGCAATTTAGATTAAAATTACTGTGGCACTTCTGCGCGGTGAAACTTTGATGCCAGCAATTTCTGCATTTGGGGGATAGTCGACCCAGTAAACGTTGTTCGGTGATAAATCTGAATATGAAAAATAAAAGAGCCTTTGGATGGCCAAGTCAGTGCTAAAGTTGTTGAATATTGATAACTTCTATGAACTTTTCTGCTGTTTCATGAATATGAAAAAAAGTTTAGGACGTAAGCATCAGTCGCAAAAAAGTGCTAGTCGTAACCAATAAAAATTCGACACACACATGTTATATGACGTTTTTTATTCGAATAGTCAATATTGCCACCTCCTGAAATATGTAGTATTCTTTATGAAACATCCTGTACATAAAAAACTTTTATTTACAGTAATTGATAATATGTATGTATGTACCTATTCGTATAATGCTACATATAACTCTGCATGTACAGATTAACGATATACTGTTTTCTGCCTCATATTTGGAAAACCACTTATCAATTATTTTAACGTTACTGCGCGTTGTAATATTTCAACGAAATTTATTACGAGAACTCTTATTAGACTGCAATCGATTTTATGACCAACCCAGCTGAAAAGGGTTTCATCCATATTTTAGATGCCTGTCTTTGAAAGTATTACATCTACATACATCATATTACGTTAAATTTCACGCTGTACAAATTTTCGTACATATTCATGAAGTTTTGTGCGGAGAACGGCTGCCGTTCTATTTTTATATCGGACTATTTTTAATGTTGATCGCAGTACGGTTTAATATTTTCGGTGTGTGTAGATATAAATGCATCTGCAGTATCGGATACGGAGTTTTTTATTTCCTCTCCGCTGTCGCCTATCTTCCGTTAAAGACTTCTGTCGCCAGAATTGGCGTAAGAAGGTTTTATGCGATTGTATAATCTAAAAATACAGAAGTCTTCGGGGATCGGTTTAAGAATTATTTCAGAAAAAGTTGGTTACTCTTTTCTTAAGAATTTATGGTTAATAGTGTTTCTTAATTGGGTTTCTATTGCGTTACTGTAGACACGATAGTATTTTACTTGTGCTTCTGTACTTATTTCTCAGATAGAAAAGAGTGGTTGACTAATATTTTAAATACAGTATAGTTAGTGATCAGTTTATTTGCTAGACAAAGTAATTAATGTGATGTTGACAATAGATGCAATTTTGTATATGCAATGTTGTAATACTATATTAAGATGGTAAAACCAGAGTTAAATGTTTGCATTCGGATGTTTCTTTATGTATAAATGTCACAATTTAAGGTTTTTATGTATTTCACGTGTACCTATTTACATAGCTTGAAACAAGCAACCATATCATGATTTATTAAAACAATAAATAATAAAACAACTTTCGAACTTTTTTCACTGTATTTAACTGCAGAAGTAAATGCAATAGATTCTTGTGTTAGCGAGATGTTAAGAGACGAAGAACATTGTTTAGATATTGGAAAAACGGTTGCTGATGATGGATCTGATCTATCAGTTACCGAGCATCCCATAAAATCTTCTGTAAAAAGTAACGGTTATAGTAGAAATTTCACACTTGTTGTGATATTGCTTCGTATTACAGATGTTTGAAATGGATTTCCTACACAAAATGCAAAGTTATATGTAGTGAAAGTTTGTCCATGATTTTGGCTAATCTATTAAGGTAGTGAAGCCGATGAAAATCATTGCTGACAGAGGAGTGTTTCTCATTACGCTAATAATTGCTACATTTGGACTACTAACTAAGGTTCCTGTCTTTCCACCTGTCATTTTATTGGCTTGATGAATTTTCTTTTGCGGCACAATTTTAATGTATTGTTAGACCACTGTGGCTGATTTTTCGTTCAAAAGCGGACCGCATCGGAAAACTAAGGTTTCTTCAAAAGTGATAAAAAAATGGAGAAAACATTTGTTGTTAAAAAAGCACTTGTAGCCCTCGAAAGACAGCAACTTTCATATGCTCTCATGGACAATTGTCAATGTCGCTCAAAAGGTCTCACATGGTTTCTCTTTCTATTTATTCACATATTTCGAAAGTGTCTGATATTAGACATCAAATTCATTAATAGTATGTATAAGCCCAGAACATATGGAGGCTAGCTTAGAAAGGTCTGGCGAAATTAGAGTATTACACGGAACGCTACCTGAATTATTTTTAAAGCTGTTCGGAAGGGTGAACAAGGTCTTACGACTTAGTCCCTAGTTTGGTTTACTCACATCAAACTAATCATAACCTAACGTTTTTTTAGATGTAGTTATATATTTTATAGGAAAATATAGTGCTAATTAATTATAAAGTAACAAGTGATTATTACATTACATTAGTATATTATGAGATATACAGATTAAGTAAATGATCTCGATAAAATAATTATAATACAAAAAATTGCCTCAAAATAAACACATTCTCTTTGTTTTTGTTTCATTTTGCAATAATCTTCTTTAATGTGAGTATATATTTGTATATTTTAAAGTCGTAGTTTTTGCTTCTAAATTTAGAGTATGTGTAAGGCGTTTACATGTTGTATAAGCGAAGTGTATAAGGAAAAAAACAAGGTCAAGAGCAACAATTGATAATTATGTTTGGAAAATTGGCAAGACCTTGGCTACCATAAATATAAATAAGTTATACATGATCCATTGTTAGTATGCAACCTTTAATATATTGTGTCAATTGCAGAAAAAATTTACTTACTCCTATAAATTTTCTTGATTGGTTAGTGGTATGTTTATATTAACTTTCATTAACCTATAAAATGTACAGTATTCATTTCATACGTGAATGGTATTAACATTTTGTAATAATACATGTTGATATTTAATATACAATGTATCAAACGACCTTGAACGCTTTGCTGTACAAGAAACAATTTGTTTATATTTTTGTACTTATCTCGTTCCTGTATTAGTGACGAAAGCATCTAATGAACCAAGGTCTATAAGTGCTTAATCGTTACATTGTTATTGTTAATAATAAGAAAATTATATCATTCAATAATTTGCAACCGTAATTTATAATGATTATGCGAATGTATTAGTTAATTAACATTAATTATCACGGATATATGGTTTTTGTACTTTCGCATTTAGAAATAAATGTACGTATACTAAAGTTGTTTATTGAATTCACGGCTATCTATAGAAAAACAAGAATACATATTTTTAAAACGCAAATATGTTTTTAAAATTAATCTTAATTCTGAAATTAAGTGGTGATGCGTCATATTTTAATGTAGGGAAATACTAGAAATAATGACTTTTTTCGAGTTGATAGCAAGAAAGTTTTTATTGCATCAAAGTCTACAGCTTAATTTTGATAAAATTTAAACCGAAATTGCACTCTAACGTTTTGTTTCTTAAGCTGCGCTTTTTCAGAGGTTATTATAAAAAAAGTGATCTTATCTGTATTTGAAGTTGTGTTTTGTTTGTGGTGAGAATATTATCACTCCTCATATCATTCACTATACCTATATTGTTTATATCTATGTGTTACTAAGTATGTGCTCATCTTTTCTGTTAGAATTGTTGGAATTCGTCCTCTAATGACTCGCTTCTGGATCCACCACAGTTAATTACTATGGGATACTTGATTAGACGTTGCATTTTATTCTAGGTTATTCTCTTAGAACACGGAATACTTTGTTATCCTTATTTCAATCAATAAGTATAGATTATGTAATGGTGGTTTTTACCTACCAGGTCTGAAAATGATTCATCACATTACTAAATGTAGGGCAGAAAGAAGTAGTAGAAAGTGCCACTAATCTCATATGTGTCATTTTATTGCATAATCTATAAATAACTAAATTTGGTACATTTTTTCAAGAAAACCACACATTTATTTCAACAAATTAAAATCTACATTCTACCGATGGCAGACTGGTAAAGGACACAACATGTTTCATTACTATAGTGATGAACCCTTAAGCTTAATCATCTTAATTTAAAGAATGCACCACTTGTATACAAAAAATAGTCCATATTGTTGCTTCGGGGTAATTTCCCTTATAGAGACTGGATGATTTTTCTGAGCTCTAAATAATGCAAGTAATTTTATTTCTTTGTTTATTGTTGGTTTGCATGGTTTGGGTAGATATGTCACACTTCTAGTTTCCATTAATTTGGCAACTAAATTACTTGAAGTTGGTGGTCTATCCAGATGCTTTTGATTGAATATATTACGTGATTCTGTATGACTTCTTTGTCCTATCATTGTATCCAACTATTACTAACATTCATATTCGTTTACGTTCTCCTAAATTTCTTTATAGTTACTAATTTCAAATAGATTATTTAGTTCGCCATAATTAAAGTTTCAAATTAATTTTTTTTATTTTATTTTTTAATTGGTGAATTTACTTTGTTAGTGTACTTATTATTTAATATTTTAATAAAACTTCTTCTCACAGAGAAAACTAACTAAACAGCAGGTTGTATTTATTTAAATCTGTAGTTGTCAAACCTATACGTAGGTGTTGAAAATACTTCAGGTTTATTACTTGCCAAAAATTAGATAGTTTATTAATCCTCTCGAGTGCAATGCAGTTTGGGACAAGTCATGAAATTATAATACTCATGTCTCTTAGATTATTTTTTGCATATATCATGTAATATGCTTATATTATGTAAATACAAGGCAATGGCAAAATTTTCATTGATGTAAAGTATGCTCTGCAACTACTTCGGCAACTAACGTTATTCATCAAACGTATTGCGCGTTTTTGTAACCTAAAAATTCTAATTAAGTCAGGCGATAATCCCCATGCTATAGTGGCATATGAAAGTAACGGATGGAAGTGGCTAAAGTAATACATTAAAAGTATGTATATCACAGCCTACTTCTGATTTAAGTCGAGCCAACCTATAGCATACTGGTGCCAATTTTTTGCATAAATAGTCAATATGCTCACCGCATCTACATACACCTATAGTCGATAGTTATTACCAAAAACAAGGGCCTTATTAGATTTGATTCATTTCTCTCATACGAAGTAGCCTTGAAGTCTATAAACGTGGCATTTTGTTTGTTTATATCTAAATTATTATGATGCAAGTACTCAGTTATCAAACTATCTGAAGTTTGCCTTATAGCGCTTCATTTATTATATTCGCTAATAAGGAAGGATATATCCTCTGTGAATAAAACAGCTCCCATAGGCTTACCAGAACAAACATTATTTATGTTAACATAGTGTGTCCTCCCCTCAAGATAGCTCCTAAACCATTTAAACACATTACTCCTTATCCCGTAACAATACAATTTATCCAGTAATATTTGATGATTAACTAAATCGAAAGCTTTACTCAAATCTAAAAAAATTGCTATGCATGTTTCACCTTTATCAATATCGTCATACAGATGTTTCAAAAAGGGCAACTGGATTATTCTCAACGCCATTATATATATACATAAATATATATGGCTTATACATTTCCTAAGAGACTTCACCGCTTAAATAAGCTTTCTAGATTTTCAGTTTTTGGGCAGATCAATCCCAGTAAACATTGTTTATTGAATCCTTTCACATGTCTCTCTCCATTTCTTTCTATCCTTTACTTTCTCGATTATATTTCCGATCGCGGTATTTGCTAGGTCTTCTTTCACTTCCTGCAGCCAGTTCGATGTCGGTCTGCCTCTCCTACTGGTTGCCAATTCGTTATTATATTTGTGATACTATTCTCTTCTTCTTGCATTATATGACCTTACCACTTCGCTCTCTGTATCTTTATTCCCTTGATAATATCATCGTCATACATTTCTTTTAATTCTTCATTCGTTCTTCTTCGGTATTCATCTTTATTTATTTTCTTTGGCCCCATTATAGTTCTTAAAATTTTTCTCTCGGCTCTTCTTATGTTTTCCTCATTTCTCCTCGTCATCGACATTTTTTCTGCTGCATACATTATTATTGGCCTTACCAGCGTTTTATAAATTTTAACTTTGGTGTTTCTTGAGAGTGTGTTGCTTTTGAGTAACTTTTTGTTTCCTATTTTCTGCTAATATTTTCTCGCTTATTTCCGTGTCCCTACATCCGTCATTACATATTGCGACCCCAAGGTATTTGAATTTCTCCACGCACTCTAAGATATAGTCCCTTTTTTGATGGGTTTACCAATCCTCATTATTTTCGTTTTGTTAACGTTTATCTTTAACCCTATCTCTCTTCCTTCTTCTGCTATCTCCTGCAGCACAGTGCACATTATGTCCCTTCTTTTTGCCGCGATCACTATATCATCTGCGTATGCTATTAGCTGCCCTCCCCTTGTTCTTAGCGTTCCATTACTCTCAACGCCATTACTTTCTCAAATATTTTAGAAAATGAGTTTAATAAAGATATTGGTTTATAGTTTGATATTGACTGCTCGGAACCGACTTTAAGCTAAGGTTTAATTTTTTAGATTTTTAATTTTTCAGGAAATCTTCCCTGAACTACAGAGTTATTAATAATTTGCACCAGTGGGCAAGCAATTTCAGTTATACATTGTTTCAGTATATTTGTAGTTATTTCGTCATGTCCGTAAGAAGAAGAACTACCTGGGTGAAAAAAGAGTGAAGCTGTAATAGGCTGGGAAATGCACGCTGGAGAAGTGAATACTTGATCTAATAGTTAAGGGACAGTCGTTAACTATTAGATCAAGTATCCACTTCTCCAGCGTGCTAGTAGTAGTGCAAGTAAGCTCATTATAATACTTATTGAAGCTGATAACTTCCTTGTTTACATTTAGTGTGATGTCTTAAGATCTCTGTGGATTGTTATAGTTTTTATTTATAATTGATCAAGCTATTTTAGTTTTATTTAATGAATCGGACATAAGACGATTATGGTGTAGTAGCTTGGCATTTGCAATCATTTTTATATACCTAAGCTAGTTTATATGTTTTATATTGTTCAATAATTTCATTGTATAATAGCATGTTGCATATATCTAATTTTAATGTAATAATCATTTTAAAGAATTTAAATACTGGCTGAGTTATGATCGAAAAAACCTTCGATAAATGTCAATTTGTTAATTATGTTTTTAAGTATTTTTATTTTGCTGCACTGCATCTAAATAAGTTCTCCGGATCTCTTTTATACAGTCGAAATAGGTATATAAAAAATGGCTACTTTTACTTTCAAAGTAGAAAAAGTCTATGACTAATACTGTGTTTGTAAACAATATCGGTAATTTTTTTAACAAAGCTCCTTCTAACAGATGTAACATACTGATTATGTAAATTAAGTAAATATAAAAGCCAAGGATACCCGTGTCCATATTAATCTTTGAATGGTTTACTCACTATGAGTCACTTTCAAACTTATTGACTATACAAATATCATTCCATTTACATAACTACGCTTCATCCCACATTTTAAGAGCTTGTTCTAATATTTTTCCTTGACAAAAAAGAGACCGAAAGACAATAGCATCAGCATTATTACTTATTCTTGTATGTTTGCTAACTACAACTATAAGCCGTCAAGTCGGTAACAATTAAGTCATTCTCACTTATAATATATTGCTTCGGTCGCATATTAGCTAGTTAAACAAGGCGTATCTATAACTGTGGCTTTACAGAACCGTGTCAAATTTATTTCTCTGGTGCTATTATAAAAATTACTATCGAATTATGTTTTATCTATTGTTTAGGTAATTGAAGTGTTTGTAATGTTTAGGTTATATTTTTAGTAATACGCGATTGTTCTTTAAACAATAAAATTTGAAGGCTTTCTTTTTGTTCTGAATGTTGAATCGAAATTTCAAATGTTATTATTTAATGAAATTTATGAAATGTAATTGCAATTCTTTTAAGTAAATAGAGTGGTAATTGTTACTAAAATAAGACAAAAATTTTACTCAATAGTTAAAGTGCAGTAGGTCGAGTACATTCATCATTAATTCTCGTATAATATCAATTAAACGTGTTCTTTGACTGAGCTGTTTTAAATTTTAATAAGTAGTGGTAATAGCGTAGTCAACATTTTTCTTATAGCTCTCAACATGAATACTCGAACTTCTAAAAGCCGGTTCTGGTTATTATTTTACGCGATGATTCCTACTGAAGGGTTTTAACTATCAAGTTCCCGTTCTACAACGGAGATAATCTTCGCCAGAGCCCATCAACAACAGCATAAACATACATACAGTACTTATAAACAACAACACGTCGCACAGCACAAACAATGGAGGAAGTCCGCTATTAAAATAACGGCAAGATTCTCATTATCGTATCGCTGTACGAGATAATTGAAGGTGTGTAAATTAAAGGTCTGATTTATGCGGTTCGTTATTACTTATTACTAAACGTTTTTCGCATATTTTTCCTGTTCAACATAGGAGAATGCTAGTGGATATAACTAATAATAAATTTTGCGTCGAGAGTAAAATTAACGGTCGGTGTATGTATGTATACCTGTGGAAGGTAGTAGACGGTAGTAAAAGTAAAAGGAGTCACGTATGTCATAAATTACTACCGTAATCGACATTGTAACGTTTTAGTATTTATTGAAGTATGGCTTCAATTTTGAAAATGTTTTTACGTGTAATGAAGCCAGGCAATTTTTAATGCAGTTTAAAGTTTCTATATTAATTGCTAATATTGAAACTCTGATAAATAAAGTATAATATAGCTCGACATTTTCCAAAGTTTGTAAAATAGATATTTCCTTCATTCTCGTTTGATATCATAAATGAGAAATTTCAAAAGAAAAAAGAAATTGTAATCGTAAATAACAAAATCCTGTTTATCTATTCGCTGCTGTACCTTCATTAAGAAAAGTTGATTGTTTTGATCATATCTTTACTTGTAAAGTATAGTGCAGGTTTGCCTTTCATCAACATAACCCAGTACGATTTTAAAGAGGTAATGTTAATTGTGAGGAAAGGCAACATACATCCTGTCGAGAAAGTTTTCAGATTTCCATATATGTAGAAACAAAATATGCAAAATACATTACCCTGGATTTTTTGACCACTTCTTGAGATTGATGTGGTTTGCTCGGCATTCCTTTTTACTTGTTCTTTTGCCATTCTTAATAGTTTTGCCATATATTATAGATTTATACTGTTTAATCAGCATAAGCAATTCGCTTTCACTTTTGGAATTAAAAAAACAGTTATTAATAGTTTACATCTCGGATTTTTATTTTATATACTTGTAAATCTATAATAGATTAAGAAGACGTTTCATTTAAGAAATAATTGTACGGCAATAAAAATTAATCTCGTACTTCCTTGTATATGAAGCTATGAAATTCATAATATGTATAATAATTTTAGCATTCGTCTTCAATTGCTTATGTTAGCTGCTGTCAGCTTTGAAGCCCAAACTGGTCTTAAGGATTTTTATTGGCAATATATTTTTCATTGCTCACTGTAGTTATAATGGGATTTTGAGCTGGTCTAAGAAAAGTTTTACTGTTGGTGTTTTTCAAAGTGATTTCCTAAAAATTGCAGGATAAGGTATTGGTTGAAAAATTCCTATTGCGACAACAACAGCATTGTTTGTATATTAAGTGAGGTGTTATTCATTTGCTAGTTCCATCCTAATATTTTTGTTGTTTAGCTATAATTTTGCGATAAATATTTTTAAACTGAACATTGTCGAATTTTTTACCAGAGATTCAGTTTGATAAAAGCAGTTGACCATTGAAGAACGTATAGAGATTATTGTACTCGGTAGAAGGAAAGGATACTCATAGAAATACTTTTTAGCACAATTATATGTGTCAACTGATTGAAAAAGGGCAAGCAGTGTGGTAGATGCATCCCAATCTGCACACATCAATAGGGGTATGTGAGTATAAAGAAATCAATTCACCAAGCTAATTTGGACATGGAGTTTTATTGGAATAACTATTTAGCGAATTTAAAATGACATAAAGTTCACCTCCTACACATTATGGGTGTTACATCATATCAAAGACTATCCTGTTAGAAAAACAAGAAGATGACGAAGAGCTTTTATCAAAAGAGATGTTCTCCTAAATCTAATCTTTATGCTAACAGTGAAGTAAGTCTACAAAATTTAAGTTCGATAAGAATCCATATTGGTCTGCCAACTGCAAACGACGAGTAACTAAATTGGATTATGGTTTGGTGCGGGCGTTTTGGATTAAAACCACAATGGTGCGTTCTCGGCTAGCTGAAAGCTTTCCATTGAGGATCGATAGTGAAGGGACACGAAAGTGGTTGCTGGACCCCAAAGGGGCACCAGCTGCCGACCGACCGTTAGGTATGCGGCAAAAACAGGGAAGTGCACACACTCCTCAGGACAAAGAGGCACGAAACCAGTTGCCCGCACGAGACCGACACCTCGCGGCAAGGCCCGGCGAACCGGTGGGCTCCTCTCCCCCGTGCTACCCATGTTAGACAAGTTTTCTTGTCAACGTTGGACGGGTCACCGTTGGAGACGCTTTAGCGAACTCCTACCTCACATCTAACCCCACGGGGGCTAGGCCTCCTTGCGGATGGCTACTATCGGCCAAGCGTGGGAAACGGAATCTGGCCGTGAGGTACAACCAGCCCGCCCGTGAATTAAGCCTGAACTACGGGGACGGCCGGGCAAAAGCTCTACCCCAAAATGCCAACCGCGCCAACCCTTTCGCCCCTCCGGCGATCAAGTATCCGCGGCAGCTACAGTGAAACCGTAGGGTCCCAGAGGCACCGAGTTGTTTTAGGATGAAACCGAAGGTTTCCCCAACCAGACAACCAGCGGTCGGACTACTCCTCGGCGAACCGACTTTTATCCTCCCCTACTATCTTCGCCAAATTCTCTCGCCACGCCCGTTTCCCTGAGTGTGGCCACCAAGGATGGGGTAGTGCAGCTGCAGAGTTCTCTAGGTAAGCGCCGTAGGGTGCCTCACTTACCCACCGTATATTCCGACAGTTAGCGGCCGGACACCGGAGCGTATGCCCATACCTACGCCCAAGCATCCTCCCCTATATAGGAAGTCTACTCCCGCCACGCCCGTTACCCTGGAACTATGAAACCAGGGATGGGGCAGTGCAGCCGCAGAGTTTTAAGGGTCGACGCTATAGGGTGAACGCCGACCCGAAGGGTGAACGCCGACCCGAAGGGTGTGAAGGGACAGTTAAATGGATTTCTCGGTCTTGAATTTAAATCCATTGTTTTATGGGGCTACCTTAAATATAAACTTTAAGTGAAACTAAATAATAAGAATCAAGCGTGGTTGTGCAATGCTTGCTTGGCATCGGCTAAGTATCGACAGGTATCGACACTTTGGAACCGATACCTTGAATTGATACCTTGAGTCGATTCCTTGAATCGATACTTTGGTATCGATAAATAGGACTGATTTGTAGGTATAGGTTTTTTCAGGTTGATTTCAATCATTACATTCAACAACATATCTACGGTATCAAATATACATTATATATTATATAATTATAATATATGTACATACCCTTATTCTATAAACGTCAATAGACACTTTTGTATGGGTTTAAATTTTTTATCCAACACGAAACGACATCCGAAAAAGACCGAAGAATGGAAAAAGTGATGTTGTATTATGTAATCGATTTTTACGATACCGTAGTATCGATATTTAGGTATCGTTATGTTGGTATCGATACCTAGGCATACCTAGGTATCGATTCCAAGGCATCGATACCCCGGTATCGATTCCAAGGCATCGATACCCCGGTATCGATTCCAAGGTATCGATACCGATGTTATCCAAGGTATCGGTGAATCAATACCAATAATGGTATCGAATACAGGACGATGTATTAATACTTCGCACAGCCCTAATATATAGCTATTTGCATATATACATACATTCATTATATGCATATTTACAAAATTATATCATATTTTTGTATTATCAATATTCCCCCTTTCTCTACTATTTGCAATTAGTAGACAATCTCAGGATTCTAACAATTCATTTTGAATTTTTTCTGGTATTTTCTTCCATTCTTCATGGTATTAGGATATTACGACAGAAAATGTTGAAGCTCCTTGTTAGAATCGCTGAAGTTCTTTCATATGTGACATATTGCTCTAGCACTCGTTCTCCTAACAACCATGGAGCAACTGCGTGAGTCGTATATTTCAAGGTTGCACTCGTCTCACCTGAACACCTTTTTTCAGTCTCGATGGTCCAATTTTTATGTACTTGGGCTCACTGGTTAGCGATTCTTCATGTTCTATCTGCTTAATAAAGGTTTTTGTTACAATTATTTGTCTATAGTCTTCAATGCTGCGTAAGCGTCACGAACTTCATCGTAGCCACACTAATTGGTTTCGGACTTCGTTTCCTGGGGTCGTTCATCTCAGTTGCTTAGTTGTCTTTTGTTCGTAAACCTGCCACTAGTTACAAATTTGTTTAGTGTAGGCCATCTTGTTTCGTGATTTTTATTTATTTAATTCACGTGTTGGTAGCCTTTACCAGTTCTGTAATAAATTATAATTAAAGCATGTACCTCTATGATTAAGTCTTAGCCATTATTAGCCATTTAGTCATCATTATACAAATAACTTAAATTTCAAAACTGACGGACAGGAATTGAATTTGAATTCTCTTCGCAACAGTAAATTTTGAAGTAACGCTGCAAAGTTATAGTACACTTGAAGAAAATGTATCCATCCAGCGCGAGTAAAACGTCTCTTATTCAAAATGTACGAGTACCCATGCATTCTAAGAAAGTGGCTCTTTTTCCCTCACACTCTATGCATATGTTTTTCTCTAAATGTACGTACAAGTACAAGTAGAAAATTCCACTATAAAAATACGATATAGCTAAAACCGATTTTTATTTTTAAGAACTAGTAGTACCACCCTGTACTAATCATTCATTAATACAGATCCTACTAGTAATATGCTACGTATTAGCGTTCCGTTTTTTGCTTCTACTATAATTATTTGTAAGAGATAAATCATAACAAAAAATTAAAATGTATGTACATAGATCGTCGATAGTTACGATTATGATACTTGATACTTGATATAGATTTTAAATTTATGGTGATTAATTATGCATACTTGGTACATTTTCATTTCCTACTGTAGAGAATTGATAAAAATGCATTTTTACGTCGCTGCACAGTCTCCGGAACGAGTAATGAAATGAAATGTTGTGTAACCTAATGCCATTAAGAAGCCATATAAAGTACGAGAATGCATTTCTATTGTTTACGTGGCTAAACTTTTATTGCAGTCTTTAAAAGTTTTCTCCCGTCTCAAGGAGAAAAATACAGTACTCGTAGTTATATTTAATTAGATGCGGCAAGTTCTGCGTTTAATATGTTTCTAAAAATTAAACAATGGTTTAATTAACCGATACAAATGAAAAGTTAGAAACGCAAATTTTATTAATTACTTGGAAATATATCATTCCTCTATTTTGTTAAAAGCGTATGTTAAAGTTAACCTTATTAATTTTAATAATAACTGCTTTTAAAATGTCTAAGTTCCTGTATTATTGTATTATGGAACATATTTTTCACACATAATAGACAGTACATAATTCTCTGTTTCTACTGACACGGAACGTATGGCACTTTCACCAAGCAGTTTTTTTAGTTAGCCGTAAAAGCTGTATGCTATTTTCGTATCGTGTTTCAAAACAGAATGTTATGCCTATCTTTCTAAAAATAATGTGAAAATAACTTGGCTTTTTGTTAAAATTATCGTGTATAAGATATATTCTGTATCGCTGTGTATGCGCACATAAAATTAATTTTTATTTTATTTTTTTATCACAATTTTTTTCTCATTTCATTATAGTGTTAAATAACGTCATCGGTTTTTTTAAACAAGACTTAAATAGATTGGATTTTAGTAACTATATAGAGGCGAGTATATAGCATTGAAATGTTAATAATATCAAATTTGAAACCCGTTTGACAGTCACAATTTCATCCTAATATTATTGCTGCCTAGTTTTTGTATTATAACTGTATATGCACAGGAAAACAAAATGTTTTAGAATTGTTGGTTTGAACTGGTTTTGACCTAGTTTTGCTTGATTTTGGGAATTTTGTGTTTATCAAACCTGGTTTTAAGCAGCCGCAGCTGCGGTTTAAATCTACTTAACAGCAGGCCAGGCTGGCTCAACATCAGTTTAAAACGAAAGGGTCGTTTTGAGTTATCAAGTTAGAATTTAGGATTGAAACTAGGATAACTAGCACACCAAAATCACGGTTCACGCCCATTCAGCCCGTGGGCTGAACCCATGAAATCATGGTCTAGCAAGTTATCTGAAAACTCCAAAATTAAAACTTTCTGTAAGTGCAGGTACGCTTATCTTTATTCTCTTGTCTGTGTGTTTTTTCTACCATGAAGTCAACATTAACAAAAGGTGGAATGTTTTAGGATTTATTGAATTATTTGTTACCAGCCAATTTTCATTTCGATTGTTAGTAGTATTTTTCTTAAATAACAACAAGATATGACATTTTCTGTTAGTCACTATGTATTTTGTGAAGTTGATTTTTAGCGCTAAAACGCTAAATAGGCATGTAAATTGTAGTTTGTATTTTATTGTTTATTAACTCATATTATATTTTAATATTGATTGATTTATTACTATCAAGGCAGGGCTGTCTTTAGTTATCTCTAACACTGCGACCCATTGGACCTTTTGTGCGCTTTGCAGAGCAACCCTACGTTGATTTAGTGCTACGCATTGGAAGATGATACGAAAGGCTGTTTCCTCCTCCTCATTACAGAGTCTGCACAGGGGTTCATCTGTATAGATCCCATCTTGTGCAGCTGACCTCTTAGACAGCCATCATCCCCTGTTAATAGATATGTTACTGCCCTAAGCTGAGACATGTTTAATGCAAGTAAGTCAGCACAGCAGTTAATGGTTGTGACGGTCGTTCCATCATCTGTTTGCTGTGTCTTTGTTCAGCTACGTGGTTCCAATTTAGTTGGTGTTGTTTTATAATCCACTCATTAATTGCACCACGTACTGCACTTATTGTGATACCTAGACCTGGCTCCGGTCCGGTAAGTTTCATTTGGGAACCGTCCCTCGCTAGCTGGTCAGCAGTTTCATTGCCCGCTATACCTCTGTGTCCCTGCACCCACATCAAGGTGACCTTGTTGTTTCTGCAGATCGCCTTCCCTCGCGGTTGGCGACGCAGACTCTAACGCACAGGTTTGTATAGCATATATTTCTGTTTGAAATACCGTTGTATGTATATCGCCCAAGTGGTACACATACCTTGTAACGCTGGTTTTTCTCATAGACACCATCGCCAGAATTAGTTTTAATTTTAATCAAGAACTTATGGTCACATCTCTGCACCTCTACCCTCGTCAACAAGCACAGCTGGGTGTTACGTACATTTCAGAGTTGTCGGACACAGATGAGGAATATTTGCCATCTCAAGAGGACACGCCTCATTTAATAAATCAATTGGAATTAAATGACCTAGTTCGAGATCTTAATTTATCAAAAACTCCAGCAGAAATATTAGGATCAAGGCTGCAAGGATGGAAGTTGTTAGTTCCGGGTACGCGTATTTCTGTATATCGAAATCGTCAGAAAGAACTGTCACAGTATTTTTCAACTGAAGAAGGTCTGTCATTTTGCAAAAATGTTGACCGTTTAATGCCAGAATTAGGTTACAAACATCAACTGGAAGAATGGCGTCTTTTTATAGATACTTCTAAATTGAGTTTGAAAACCGTCCTTTTACATATAGGAAACATCTACTCCTCATTTTGGTCATGCCGTGCACATGAAGGAAACATACGATAGTATGACACGTCTCCTTGATAAAATCAATTACAAAACCTATAAATGGTACATCAGTGCTGATCTCAAAATAGTTGCAATTCTAGTTGGTTTACAACTTGGATTCACAAAGTATTGCTGTTTCCTTTGTGAATGGGATAGTCGAGCGAGAAATTTGCACTATACTGTTAAGCAAAGTCCAACCAAAATATAATATACTCCTGGAGAAAAGAAAGTAGTCCATAATTCGTTGGTGGGGCCTCATAAAATACTTTTACCGCCATTGCACATAAAATTAGGTTTGATAAAGAATTTCGTCAAAGCATCGGACAAAGAGGGACCAGGATTTCGATACCTTAAACAAAATTTTGGGATTTTTATAGGACTGCAGATTAATCTGTTACAACGGGATCGAGAATCTGACGTACTCTTGAGCGATTTAGAACGGACTGCTTGGGATGCATTTAAACGTGTGACAAAAAATTTCTTAGTTAATAAAAAAATCTGACGATTACCAGGAAATTGTTAGTGAACTTCTTAGAAGTTATCATGCATTAGGCTGTAATATGAGTCTTAAAATACATTTCTTGCATTCGCACCTGAACTTCTTTCCCCCGAATCTTGGCGATGTTAGTGACGAGCATGGGGAAAGATTTCATCAGGATTTTTCCACTATTGAAAAACGCTATCAGGTTCATCAGGATATTTCCACTATTGAAAAACGCTATCAGGGCAAGTGGAATAGCGAGATGCTTGCTGACTACTGTTGGACTTTAATTTCGGAATGTTTTTCATCCCAATATAAAAGAAAAGTGAAAAGAAAGACTTTATAAATACGTCCCAGAATAGCATATACTTAGTTAGTGTTAGTATTGTATGATCAATATGAATTTCATTTGTTTATAATACCAGACGTGATAGAAGATATTTGTTTTTATAATAATTATTATGAATATAAAACAAAATAAGTTTGTATATAATTCATAAAGAAAAATTAAAAAAATGAAAATTTGTTGTTCTGTCTTATTGGCATAGCTCATCATTGTAAATAGTTGATGTAAGATTTGTTTTCAATTACTTTGGACATTTGGCCGATTTATGTTTGATTTTCTGCAAATAATGATATATTTAATATACGTATATTTGACATCTCCTTCTATATCAAGTCCTGGTTGCGCTATCTGTAAATATTGTAATAAGGATAATGATAATAATTGGGATTTTCGCTGTGTAAAGATATATGTTACACAGCATTTTGGCATTATGGGCTTTTTATGGGCTTTGCTGCTTTCACTTTGGTTTGTAAAAGGTGTCCCAACAGGAACTTGGGGATTTAAATTTCACATTATTTTCAAATAAGGAAACTTAGCAACCTAATATTTGGTATACGTCATCTATAAACTTGTAAAAGTCATCATGCAACGTTTCACGACTGAAAAACGTATCCAAATTGTTCAAATTTATTATGAAAATGGTCGTTCCATTACGAACACAATTCGTCGACTACGCGTTCATCAGAATCATATTCCCAGCAATACGGCAATTAGAAATTTAATGGCAAAATTTGAGCGAACTGGTTCTGTTCTCGATGTAAAGACATCACTACGTCTTCGTAACGTTCGGTCAGTTGAAAATATCGCTAGGGTGAATGAAAGTGTTACCGTCCAAACACTTCAATTCGTCATCGGTCACAGCAATTGGCCATCTCAAGCATCTGCAACGAATTTTAACAAAAGACCTTCGGCTACACGCATACAAGATCCAGTTAACACAAGAATTGAAGCCCAGTGACCATCACCACCATCGTATCTTTGCCAATTGGATTTTGGAGTAAACTGAATTTGATGATGAATTCTGTAAGCGAATCATATTCAGTGACGAAGCCCATTTTCACATAGGGGGTTACGTAAATAAACAAAACTGCCGCATTTGGGGGCGTGAAAATCCTCGAGAGATTATTGAAAAACCCATGCACCCACTACGTGTCACTGTATGGTGCGATTTCTCGGCCAATGGTGTTCTTGAACCTTACTTTTTTGAAAATGAGAATGGAGAAGCAGAAACTGTCAATGGGGAGCGGTATCGACAGGTGTTGAATTACTTTCTATGGACTCGTTTGGAAGATATGGACCTCAACAATCTTTACTTTCAACAAGATGGGGCCACTTGTCACACTGCCAGGGAAACTCTAAATTTACTGTAGGAGAAATTCCCTCGTCGTGTGATTTCTCGTAATGGTGATGTGGATTGGCCTGCAAGATCCTGCGACATAACACCGGTGGACTTTTTCGTTTGAGGTTTCCTTAAGGATCAAGTCTACACAAATAATCCACAGACAATTGATGAATTAAAAAATAACATTCGTGCGGCTATTGGCGAGATTAACTTGCATATGTGTGATAAAGTGATTGAAAATTTTCAAAAAAGAATCGCTGTGTGCAATAGAAGTCATGGTGGACATTTATCCGATATCTTGTTCCACATATAATTTTAGGGGTTCTATTTTATGTTTACGTTAATAAATCGTTGAATTTCTAAATACTACGCATGTTATTTGGAATTTAAATCGCCAAGTTCCTGATGGGACACCCTTTATTTTGTTTTGGTCTCTTTAGCATTCAGTAAAAGCTTATTTGGCATTAGAACTACGTTAATCTGTAAAAATATCTATACAAAGATAGTGAGTTCTGAGTGAGTTTACGAAACTAAAGATACTGCCCCTGGCGTCGGTTATTAGACAACATTTGTGGTTAATTATCTCTCTGCCCATCCAAATCTGTTGAGCTAGTCGTTTATTGTGTTTGTAAGAAGTTTTCTGTCCACTATCATTTGCATTGTGTGTTGAATTTTGCTTTTAACAAGATGACTGACATTGAATGATGTGTGGCTTAATATTCTGACAAGCGCATGTGCTATATTTTCTTTTAAACTACGTTGTTTCGTCTATTTCTTGCTTGTTTAGGAGTTGATGAATGCGTTTGTTCAAAGCTATAGATTCTTCTATTAATAAGATTAAAATAGAACACGCGCAGAATTTTTTTATTAATTCGTAGCAAATGTTATCCAGCTAGTAGCAGTTGCCTTTAATTACAGAAAAATACGTACATCTATACATTTATGTAATAATCCAAGAATAATGACCGTTTTAAAAAGATCCACTATACGACGGTTGCGTAAAATAATTCGTGTTTGTCGGTGTTATACAAGCGCATTAGTCTTGTCATGTTTGTTCCATATTTATCTCTAAACACATTCATGCATGTACACACATATGCGCATATGTACGCGATATTAATTGCATTGACCTATTTACGAAGTGAGCTCACGTTTCAGAATCAACGCAGTTCATAAATTTCGTAGATCGTAGAAAATGGCCGTAAATGTATAATTAGCATTTATAAAAGGCGTATACAAACACAAACTACTAGGTATAAACAACTGGGCTTTCTACATGCGACGCAGTCGTCTTTTGTTTCAGGCGTCGATGAAAAAAAAATCGAACGTGATGTGGAACAAGCGCGCTGTGCGAACAAATGTCATGAAACTCGGTAGGAAAATAAACAGCGTTCCCAGAAATGCGTACACATCGCCGTTGTTTATTCGAAAAAATTTTAATTCTAGTCAGAAATACGAATACGAATGGTGCTCACAAGACAACTCGAGGGGAACGCTTATGGAATGTTATTATAACATTATACGGGATAGGAGCGGCTTCTGTAATCCTCTTCTGTAAAATTCTTGACATTCGCGCGGAATATTCGAGAATCTTAAGTAATTTTTTTATTGAGGTTGCTTATCTTGAGATTTGTATTTCCACTTGCTTTTGTACTCAGTAGAAAGATTGACAATGTCGTAAATTTACCAGAGGTATACGAATTTCCGAAACAAACATTGCAAAAAGAGAAAGAACTTTGAGTGTTCATTTTATTGTAATTGGAAGGAAGACGGTTAATAATTTTAATGGTGATGTCTTCCTTTTTTCGTCTTCTATAGTCATAAAATGTTTCATTTTAATTTATTTTTAGTATAAGCAATGTAAGCTTTTGATGTTTCAATTTTTCTTTGTTTTGTGTTCGAATGTCTGTGTTTAACATTTGTTGTCGGTAAAACATCATTTTATATATAGTTTATTTGTATGAGCAATTAATTCTTTAGAGTGGTGGATTCAAACCAACAACTGCAAATAAGTGAATGATATGCACTGACCGACGCTGTATCCTGTAAACGACGTAACAACTGATGGTATTCTGGCAACCTTTCACCCGCTTGTCTAATACCAAGTGTAATGTAGCTAAATGCAGCAGAACACTTTATAAAGAACTGCCAACTGTGTAACAATTTGTCATTGTCAACACTGAATAATGCATTCTTTAAGGCTACGCATGATTTTGTATTTGTTGTTTCTAGAAATGTTTTTTTGGTGGTATAAAATCATTCTAATGGAAGTGAAATATTCGTTTGCTGATATGTTATTTGCTGTTATTGCTAAATTTTCAGAGAGTTGGTGTAAGATATTCTACACCTGACTTTTTTTTCTTCGATCAATACGATAAATGCCATAAATCTCACGAACGTAATCTAATACAAGTACCGTAATTTATAGCTATACTATCTGTTTAAAATATTTAACTTCAATTAAAGTACACCATTTATAATTCAAATCGCCGTAGTCATGTCACTTTTCTTACAAGTTACCATATTTGAAGGCAATGGCGTTAAACGAAACGTTGTACGACGTGATATATTAGTTCGCTAAATGATCTTCAGCACTGGCTCGCATACTAAAAAAAGGTCAAGGTTTGCCATTATAAATATTTACTTTGAAAACGTGTAGAAAGAAGCCCAGTAAATGTGAATGTGATCGTGATGCATTTCGCTATTTATATTTTTGAGTGGTTGTAAATCATTTTTTATGCATTATGATGTATGGGTACTGAGTTATAATTGAGGTTCTCAAGGTGTCTTGCTGAGATATCGTGCTGTTTTAGAAATGTATTTTTATTTATATGAAAATTACTACGAAAATTAAATCTTATGCTGTTGAAAGTAATCTATTTGAATTTATCAAGTTGCAGATTTATTTCACACAAAGTTTGATAAAAAATAACGATTATCATTATTAATTTTATACAATGTATGATTAGGCAAAATAATATTATAATATTGTAATACAACTGTAGCGGCGCCTGCTTACGACTATTAATTTTGGTGTACGAATTAGTGACTCTAGTCCCAATTAAGTTTTTGATCTGCAACGAAGTCAATTAAGACTACACAACAAACGAACAACACTACAATTGTTTTTGTAAAGTCTACCACATTTCCTAGAAAAGATTTTGTCCAAATTATGCATTACAACTACAATCTTTATTGACTATATAGGATGCTTCACTTTCATTTAAGGCAGGAATCTTGTTTTCAATTTTCAGTACATAATTTTTTCACTACATTAAAATTTTAGAGAAGAACTGTTTGTAAACTAGAACTAAACGAATAAGACTATGCATTTTTTTAAATTCAAGCTATTTTTATTTTGTAGTTCTAATGATTCTATTCCTAATGAAAAACGAGTCCAATTATAGTTTTGGTTATTTTTTTAATGAGCAATCATAAGCAACGTAAACTTAATTGTCGGAAACTCGTTTAACACAAAGAGTATATTAAGTAAATCATTTCAGGAGGCAATACAGCATTCGACACCATATTATCATAAATCACATAAATGGCGTTGTAACATTAAACAAATTAGACTAAGGTGTGCTATTAGCTGTAATTTGTTAATACTGAATAGCAGCAGTGAGATTAAAGAGTCTGCTTGGTATTTATAGATGTTAGTGTTAATGAACCGTTGTTAAAAGTGACTTCTTTATTAACGCCGCTAATTAGTGTCAACAACGCTTTCAGATTTTATTTGTATTTGAGTAGTTTGGTGAGCGCTTCATTAGCGGAGTTTATGACTAGATTCAACGCTAGTAGATTATAAAGTAGTAGAGCAGAGTAATCTTCGAAAGCATGTAAGTTAAAGGTTACCGATTTTTATTCTTCTCGTTTATTGGATCATTTACCACATTTTCTGTTACATTATGTTATATTGTTGTCAAAATATATTTTAGTCAATCACACTTCTCTACAGTTTGATTTACACGTGTGAGGTGCGCTATAATCTACGTAATTTTTTTTGTGTTGTTTTTTTTTCTAATAATACCGAATTTTGTTTTACTCACTTTTTATTTACAATAAATGGGATATTTCGATTATCGTGTCACTTCCCCTTTTGACGGAACTCATTTTTTGTTATTTAAACTGGAATATTTGTATTTTTTATTAATGGAATTCATGAATCACATTCGACGATGACGTTTATGCTTAAAATTTATAGTGGCAGAAACTTAACGTACCAGCTGTCCACCTCTTTAAGTTATGAAACGTCAATTACATTCAATTTTGCAGATGGAAACCTCCATTTCTTCATTTTACTGAATTCTGACTAAATTTATGGATAGCTAACAAAATTGCAGTTTTTAAGATAAAAAAAAATCAGGAAATCTAATTACTTTATAAGAATCCGTAATCAATCTTAAGTTGAAGTACAAACAATTATGGCTAGAGTAAAGTTTTAGGTCTTTAGAACCGGACCAAAATCGAGTTGACATTACAAATAACGAAGAAAATGAAATAGCAATTTGTGATTACTTTAAAGTAAATTTCTATGCATTATAAAAAGGCAATAAGGATATCAGCTCGCGTTTATGATCTTTCTGATATAAAATTTCTTCAAAATATTTAATATATCTTTTGTGACATAACCTATAATGTGATCAAAGCATAGCTTAATGCAGTGGCGAGTTATAAGCTAAAAAATACATTTTGTGACCTTTATAGAGTAAGTAAGAGTAAACACAACATTCACTCTTGCCTCTTGCTGTCTACTATTGTCATGTATCAATTTTTCAAAATGGTTCGATATTATGTAAAAGAAACAGATCGAGCTTCTGAAGTTCAATGTAAAAAGTTTACGTTAACGCTTGAATCTTGTAACTCTTACAAAATTTCGTTTTAAACGTATGTACTTTCAGTTAACCTCAAAAGAATGAATTTAAAAAGTATATATTATGTATATAAAATTCCCCGTGAATTTAATAAAATCGTTCTGAGATAGGTTGGTGATTTGGATGAAACGGGAGCTACTAGTTTAACGCCAAAAGAAAATTATAGCTGCGAAAGGATAGATGAAGCAAGTAGCTAGAGCTACATTTGCAGAAAAACGGTAAACTGCAACAGCTGTAGTTTGTGTTACTGCCTATTTGTTAGGCCAGCTGAAATTTACAAACGAGTCCAAATGCATCCACAGTTGCTAAGTAGAGCAATATATGCGACCGTTGTAATACAAAGTAGCACTGGATGAATAGACGCTGGCATATTTTATAAAATTATTGAACATTTTATTGAATTAACTGAACTATAGAAAAAACGATTCAAAAGTGCTAATTTATTGTAGATGGGCATTTCTGTCAGCTAGAGCTATAGAATTAAGTAGAGAACATGGAATTACTTAACTTTGCCACCATATGTAACCACTAGACCTAACTCTGTGTATGGTTAATACATAATCCAGACAAAAGAACGACGGAGTATGACATGAGTCTCATGGTTGCTAGTACCTTGAGAAAGCTGGCGTACACAAGTTTAATCCAAATATTTTTACTTGTAGTGACTTTGCTCCTGTAGAAGCTCTTAATGCTCATTATAAAGGTAACTTGAATCAGAAGAACAAAAATGATGAAATAAGCATTTAGGCGAATAAAATATGTCTCCTGAAAGAGAACATGAAAAAGTACTGCTCTTTATTGCGACCAGGCACTTAGTTCTTCTATAATAAATGAGCAGTAGTGGCATCTTGGTTAATATTTTTTCTTTAGAATATGTATTTCTGAAAGAATTGTGATGGTTTTTCTGGTTAAACACGTTATTCTTGTGAATTTTTCATTGAAAAAGGAAGTTGTTTTGAAAAATTGTTCATTTTTTTCGTTTTTTTGCTCTCTAGTAATTTGCTAACAAAATTCCATATCTTCGACCAGCAATTCAAACGTTGTAAGATCAAATATTGTAATTTCCCAATTTTTATACAAAAAATATAGGTGTTTTATTGGCAACAAAGTTGACATCTACTGCCGACATAAGCAGAAACGAGACATCTGTCAAAATACTTTGGTTGCAAATACTAACTGCAGTTCACTTTACATACTAAACTACTTATTTTAACTATGCTTTTACACTTATTTTATCTAAAAATTACGTTTTATACCTCCTTCGTTTTTGAGCCACCCAAATTCAAAAGTATGGAGAATGAATAATGCTCGCTACACTTTCGATTTCTCAAATTTCAACAAGTTTACGGGCATCTTGATGCCCGTAAACTTGGCCTCTCAAAGTCAAGTATCTTGAGGCTAACAACACAAAACACGATTATTGTAATACAAATTAGTAAACAACGAGCGAAGAGCGATGTCATGGCCAAATTTTGAAAATACAACCAGACATTTATCAAGTATTTAGGTGTAAATTAATAGTGTAGCCTACTGAAAAGCTGAAGGATGGCAGCTGTTGCAAACCTAGCTGTCGAATTTCAGGGTCAAGTATCGTGCAAACGGCGACTAAATTGACGGGAATACAAAAATGTGAAATTATGTTTGAATAACGTATGAAAGGAATGAATTGAATGGACTGTTATCAGACGTCTATCGCTACCGTTTATTTTAGTATACTACATACTAGTAGATATAAATTAATTATATGAATGTATTTCTGACAGCAGAGAAGTGTTTCCTTAGTTATTCAAATTAAAGATTTCTGTGCGAAACCGGAAGCCTATTTTTAGCATATATATAGTAGCAATTGATTACATACGTATTGTACATAGTTATGTATGTATGTAGTGTAGTTCATGATTGTAGGTCGTTGTGGGTAGTTGATGTATGAAACGCATCTGTATGCATTTAGGCGTAGGTAATGTGTATACGTTACATTGTGTAAGTGTTTATGCGTGCTCCACAATTCCACCAGTACATGTTAAATTGCATGCATGTATCATCTTCTATAATTAAACGGTACGCCTATTCCGTACTGACTGACTCATAATGAGTGGGAATCGAAAATAAACTTTTCTATTATCATAATCAACGGCGATCGATTTCTGTTTATTCATCGGCAAGACGATTAGATAAATCTTCATTCGTACTGGTATTAATAATAACTGCTAAAAGAAATGTACAGAACAGAGACGTCCATAGCTTATCCAAACAAGCAAGACAATGTTTAATTATAAATTTGATTTCTGCGGGTTATAATGTCATCAGTACTTCGCTTCAAGGTTCATGTTAATTAAATTGTTCCTACTTTGAATTTTTAACTAGTAAATTACTTCGAATCCGCAGTCTCTCCTAAAATAGTATATTTTGATGACAAAGCTGTATTTAAATTAAACCAAACAGTTTTGAAATTATTTGTAATCTCTAATTTTAAAAAAGTTTTTATGATGCAAACGAATAATAT
This sequence comes from Holotrichia oblita, assembly GCA_023690525.1. Taxonomy (NCBI): domain Eukaryota; kingdom Metazoa; phylum Arthropoda; class Insecta; order Coleoptera; family Scarabaeidae; genus Holotrichia; species Holotrichia oblita. Next base: position 73,653,220 of record CM043015.1, read on the forward strand.
TAGTGCTATTGATGAATTATGTAAATAGTGTGCATATGAAAAAGTAACCTGCAACATTTCGGTGTGTTTAAATATGTATTCACATAATATGTATGCTACATATTACGTAGATGCGGAAAAATTATACAATACTGTTGTAATCTACACTCAAGTAATTGCTTCAAGATAAACATGAACTTTCTCTGATTACGAGTACCTGTATGTGAGTACTCATTAAATGTCAACTTGCATACGGAAGTATGCAAGTTGTTTACTGTAATGAACAGTGTAGGTGGATATTCTTTTCTGATTATTGTTCCTGAAACATAATACGCCTGGCTGGTATTATATTTATCAGCAGCGTTTAGAATGTATTTTATTGTAGAGAGATGATATTCTAATTTTTCTATTGTTATAGCTTTTTAAACAGGAAAAAGTATTTCATTATTGGTTACTATTGTTGTTATTCCTCCATTTATCATATTAACGGATTGATACAAATCTGTCCGCTCATGATCTGTTTGCCTTATATTTGACAGCAGAAGAATAAATGTTGTATTGATAAAACAAAATCTAAATAAAATGACATATACAAAACTATTTTTTTCATTGATAGTTTCAATTGTTTGTTCAATTGCTGAATTGTGACAATAAATTGATGAAAAAAGGCTATATTATAAACAGTCAAAAAAATCGATGCAAGTTCTATGCCTTTATATCCATTTATAAATTTGCACACTGGCGCGGCGATCGAAGGGGAGCGCGGCGAAGCGCAGCGTGAGTATCATATCTAATACGCGAAAATGTGGTCAATATTGAAAACAACGTTATTTATCATTGCTATTATAGATTTGCTTGAATATATAACGCTTGGTTCCAATGATAAAGAGGATACCGATTTGACAACGTGTTAACTTACTGTAACCTCAGTGTGAAATACTTTTACTGCGTCAAATACAGATTACTATTATAGATTTGAGAATAGCTGTTCCAATATAAAGAGGATGGTGTTATCAGTAAGTCACTGCGTCAAATACAGATTACTAGCATCGGTTGATTAGTCATACTTAAGTTATAGAGAACATGTAGTGATGTGGGAGAGCCAGAAATGGGTGTACCACAATTTCCTATATTAGATCCTTTACTGTTTTTAATATACCTACATTCACGATTTATCAAATAATGTAGAGAAAGCAAACGTATGCTCATTTGTCGATAATATCTCACTCCTGATTAGAGATGCAAGTTTAAGTTACGTAGTGAATGAATCAAACACTACATTAATACAAGTGAATCCGTGGTTCAAGAGTACTGGTTTTACCTGACACCATGAAAGAAACGCAAACAATAGTTTTTACGATAAAACTCTTTTCGGAAAATGTATTGTATATCAAAGGATATTAATTATATGTACTATATTTAAGTGTTAACCAAAAAATTAGTAAATGCAATTTACTAAACGAGCTAGAGTCTGTCAAAGTCTCCTTAAGTTGTTAAGTTGATCACGATCATTTAATTTAGCTACGGTAATTTTAGATAGACACAATCACCTTATCATTCTAATGTCAAATGTATAACCTTCGTAAACTTGCAATTAAAGATATGGTTATTTTGTTGGAAGAATATGTGAATATTTATGAAGCTTGACATTTTGAACTTCACATACCAGTATAATATTACAGTCAGAAATGCATAATTAAAAATAACTGCATGGAATGTGGCGTTCTGCGTTTCTGGCGTTTAATTTAATATAAACATGGAAAATTAAATATATTGTGTTTAACGGAACTTTTATTATTTAAGAACATATGCCACATACTTTCACAAACTTATAGTGGTGATGGTATTTATCCATGTTTTCTCATCACATCGATCTTAACAATAAACCTGATAACATTCTAGACGTGTGAATTGAACATCAGAATCACTGTTTTCTTCTGAGACTTAAAAGTTAATAGAATAGAATATTTTAACCTGAAATTTTTTTTTTCTGAACATCTAGTTTTGTGAATGTTGTAGGACTGCATTTAATACAACATAATTTCCTAATTAATTACTTAAAATTTCAAATTTGTACATGCATTAGTCATAGCTCACGGCTTTTTTTACAAATACTGAAATAATTCAAAAACCGCTGGTTTTAGAGACAAAACTTATTAGACAAAGTAGTCTTAAATTTGTCTCGCCAACAAAAATCAATAAAGACAATTAGGTAATTGCATTTAAAATAATGAAGTTCGGGCTCATTGGCTCACGGAGAATATCAAGCTGTTAATGTCCTTACGGGATAAAGGCAAAGCTAGATATCGTGCTAGTGGTATATCGAGTCATTGGGATTACTATAAATCTCTCCCTAACCTTACTACACTTTCTATCAGAAGTGAAAAAAAGGCATACTTTAATCACATTGTCAACAGTGGTAACAGCAAAGTTACCTGGCGAGAACTTAGATCTCTTAAATTAAATTCCTCCAGCTCCTCCTCTATTCCTTATCACCTCACCAACGCTCATAATATAAATCAGCATTGTGTCACTAATATTTCTCACGTTAATTCGAATCATAGAGAATTGCTGCATTACTACTCTAGCTGTACTAAGAATAATATTGGATAAGTGTTTGAATATAAATTGACTGATCCTGATACTATATATAGGATAATCACCAGTATGCACACTAGGTCTTCCGGCTGCGACGGAATGAGCGTGGATATGATTATTAGATTGTGCTGTCCATTTATATTGAAATACATCACTCATATAATTAACACTTGTATCTCAGAACAAAAATTTCCAGTTATTTGGAAAACCGCTGTCGTCATTCCTATACCTAAAATTAGCAGTCCTGTTGAGCTGGACGACCTCAGATCTATTATCTTATTGCCCACTCTCTCCAAAATACTTGAAAAGGTTCTGGATTCTCAACTCAGAGAACACCTGGAGCAGTATAATATACTACCACAATACCAGTCTGGATTTCGCCCAGGCCATAGCACCACAACCTCTTTACTAAATCTAACCGACAATATTATTACTTCTACTGACCACAATAAACTAACTCTACTACTTTTATTAGATTTTAGCAAAGCATTCGATACAATAAACCATCGTGTAATGCTGTCTATTCTGCACTACATTGGTTTAGAACCCAGTGGTATTAACATTCTTTGTAGTTATTTGTGTGATAGATCTCAATTTGTTCGACTGAATGGAATGGAATCGGCTTTTGTTAAAGTGCAAGCGGGAGTACCACAAGGTTCCATTCTTGGCCCTCTCTTATTTTCTATCTATACATGTGATTTATTTAAATCATTACATTACGGCAGGGTGTTACTGGAATATTGTTTTGACGTTGCTGATGTTGATGAAGCAGTTAACAGGATAAACACTGAACTAATGACAGTATTACGAGTATGTTCGGAGCATCTATTAAAGTTGAACAGTAAAAAGTCGATGGTTATGTTGTTCGGTAAGCAGAATGACCTTCAAAGGAATAGGGATAAAGTAAGAATAACTATATTAATTCCGAAGTGGTACCTATTGTTGATAGCGCGGTAAGCCTCGGTTTGACAATAGATAACAGCTTCAGGTTCCAATCTCAGATGCTCAAATATATCCGACGTACTTATTCCAATTTAAAACTTCTGTACCCACACACATCATACTTACCTACTGATATCAAACTGATGCTCTGTAATTCTCTTGTCTTGTCTCATTTCGCATATTGTACTTCAATCTTTGGATTTGCTATTGATATTTGTAGACGTATCGTTCAAAATGCTTAAGATTTGCTTATGGTGTGGGTAAGTTTGATCACATTAATCACAAACTCGAAGAGGTTGGGTGGCTGAGCATGAGAAACCGGTATATTTTACAAACTGCATGTCTCTTTTACAAGATCATCAATAATAAATACCCTACCTACCTTTATAGGAAAATAACCTTCAGAACTGATGTACATCATCTGAATATCCGTTGCATCGTACTGCATTGTTTGAGAGATCGTTTTCTTATATGATTTGTATAATATATAATCAGTTATCTCTTTATTTCAAAACCCTATCTTATCCAGTGTTTAAGAGGTATCTCAGGCAGAGTTCTTTAGTCAGTGTAATGGTCAGATATTTCTTCATTGCTGATGCTACAGCTAGTCATTGTCGATATTTTTACATTTGTAGGCACTTCACGGAATATTAGTTTTAGTTTCATTTTCTCTTGTATTTATAACTATAATTTGTTTATGTATTCAAGGTTTGAGTGGAAGAACAGTTCACTGAACTCCACCTTGGGATTTTCGAAGATTCTTTTTTTATATTATTATTCTTCATTGCTTTGTATCGTTTGTTTGTTTTTTTGGAAAATAAAGGCCTGTTATTATTATTGTGAAAATAGGTAGCACAAAATGATTATCTACAAAAATTTTAAAATCTTTATTCGTTTGGATAATTATAATATATTTTGCCTTCTTGTCATTTTTTATGGTACTTATGTCAAAAAATATTAAATCATTATTATTATGATACATTTTTAAGTCCATAATTTAAAAAAAATGTTATATATGTATAGAAGTAAACGAGCTAGACCCAAAATAAGGTAAATGAAGAGCTAGCACCATTTTACTCGGTCAAAAGGATAGTATTGATCCGCAAAGTAGCTATTTTCACACGGGAAGCAAGACTTTAACGCCTACTGAAGTTTTGTAATTCAAGCGTAAAATCCGTTCTCTAGTTAGCTATAAAAATGATGTATCACCTAATTGCTATCAAGAAATTTATTGCTTTATAAATTTACTTCGCAATTTTTGGTACAATTTTATCTTAATATCAGCTAACATCAACAAAATTGCCAAAACTACGTCAATGATATTAAGTCGCTTTATTGCATTCAAGGATTTATACCAGCTTGCTTATCAAAATAAGCTCTAACACTACTATAGTATATAACTATCCGGACTGCAATATATCACTGCTTTTCAAAATAGAGCCGTTAAAGCGGACACAAATTGACCATTAGTAATATCAAAATGTAATTGATACGGTGTTTTCTGATGCTTCACTCCCAAATAAATTAATAAATTAGCGAAGTAAGGCATCCACATCAAACACAGAAGCTATAAATAAAATCGTGTGCAGTGAATTCGCGGACTGAAATATTTTAATTGATACAGGACGCATAAATACATTCCGTTTGAATATAAACAGGCGTGCATACCCCTACAAAAGCTAATAAAATGAGTGTATTACAATAAAGCAGATGGATTGGGCATGTTCTTATTATATTTTGAGGCGAATTAGAACTGTTACTGACATAATGTGAATGCTGGATCTGAATACTGTAAATACAGTAGTGAAGGCAAAAATAACAAAAGAAATAAGATGAGTTCCGCTGAAATTGTTATGTAAAATTCATATTTATGTATCTGAACACATATAATTTTGCCACTATACAAACTAAATTATAATTTGCTATACCTTTACTGGTCAAATTACTCAGTGGTCCTTACGCAAGATTGTTGAATTATGCTGCTTCATGTGCAAATTTCTTAGGATTTTGCACAAAGAATAACTTTTTAGTAGGTACAGCGACGTTATGGAAGGACTGCCTTTTCAGGACGATCTCCCAGGAAAGTGTCTCGAGGAGGTCAACCGAATTATTGATTTCAACAAACCTGGGAAGACACCAGATAAGAGATTCAACAGCTCTAAAGAAACTACTAGAGAATTCTTGGAGCTTCTCTCATTATTAACGCTGTGTTCCACCTTAGCTGTTTTACATATGTCTGAAAACATAATATCGTGATCATCTCTTGCCTCTCTAAGATAGCTGAGCTACCATCTTATGCAGGCTGAGCGAAGATCTTCTTATCGTTCAGATTGTCTAAGACCAACAGTTCGGTTTTACTGGGAACTAAATTGTGTCCATTTATTCACAATCATAAAATTTGCTCACAACAGTCTTAGAAAAACGAAAGTGGATTGGGATGGTATTTTTAGTAATCGTCAGGTTTTTTGATATGATATGGCATAAAGGCTTAATGTATAGGATAATCCCCGCTGGAATCACTCTCAGGGTCGTCAGAATTGTTACCACATGCCTCCATAACAGAATGATTTTAGGTTATTGTCATCAATAAAACCTATCTCAGCTGGAGTTCGTCAGGAGTCGCTTTTGAGTCCAGAACCAATTTTAGTTGTCATGAACGATTTACCCCAGAGTCTAAACGTTCAAATAGCAGTCTATGCGGATGATACAGCGATATATCTTCTAAGGGTTACAGCTTAATTTGTTGGAGACTGCAGCGGAAATTGGTTGGAAAAAAAAAGAAATGCCGCCTGCCCTGCCTGAAATGTCTCAAAAAAGAGATTTATGTTTTTTAATTGCCGCAAACGCAACCATGTTCAGATGAATTTCTTACTGTAATAAATTGATAGTTGATGAGAATCTATTCCAGAAAATTTTCCTTTATTATAGAACATAATTATATAAATAAACTACAGATAGTAACGACTACATTTATAATTAATATAACATCTGTCGTGCTTTACAATTCATCGAGTTTATTCAGAGATTTTGCTTGCAAGATCAATTTACCATAGCGTGAAATTAAATAATAACAATAGAGAATATTTCAAACGGATTCAATAAAATTATTACAAATGAATACACGCTTAACAGACAGCTTATTCACGATGCGAATTATAAATTTGTATTATCGTTTAAAAATACGTTCTCTAAACCTTTTAATCATGAAGATTAATGGACTACTTGGTTGCGGTCTGGTAATTTTGCAACTGACAAATATTGTATTGGCAACATTTTTATTTATAAGTGCTATGCATTAAGATACGTACTTTATATTGGTCGCTCAAGTATTTATATTGATTTAATAGTGAAATATTAATTTTTCGAATTATGTGTGTTGTGTTCTACAGTAACACTTATTTTGTAAATGTAATTTAAGGCAGGCAGGTTCTTGTTATATTTGTTAAGCAATCAGTTTAAATTAATTATTTTACATAATTAATGATAATGTTATACACACATATGTATAATATTGGTATAATTTATTTAACCAATTATATAATTTGTAATTACGTCAATTATGTGATTATTTGTAAATCATTTACTGCATATTTAAAGTCGGTTTATGAGTTTATCCGCTAAAATTACATAAAAATCTTAATGTAAATTCGAAAGCTTATAGGTATAATACATGTTTATATACAAAATTTATTTGTTTCGAAGCAGGTGCTCCATTAATATTTCTTACACTTTTGGCGGACTTTATGGTACCAAGACGACGTACTTTCGCATGTTTAGAGGTTGTTGAACGGTAAATGCTTTTTCGTAAATCCGTAAATGTAGTAAATATTAACATTTGCCAAATACGTCTGTCACGGAAGAGTTTGTTTACAACGGAGAATGCTGCAGTTCCGTGCAATCATTCAATGTAAATATGTGAGGCGATGTAGAAAAGGTTTCCGGATCGATTCAACTAATTGAAATTGATGTCTACGAACAGTGCAAACGTCTGGAGTTAAATTGAAGTGTATTATTGTTATATTAGAGAGAATAGGCGATGTATGCAAAATAGAAACGATTTTATATTCCATTTACTGTGACCGAATTCAAATTGATTGATTTGGCATGTTTTCTAAAAGGGCGAATACTTTGCTTCTCAAGATGGTATACAAAGTAAAATAAATTATTTATAATTAAGGTAATTATAAAAGACTCAAAAATAAAGTATACTAATAATATATTCTACAGTAATGATATTGTCGATTCTCCTTCGAAAATGGTTAGGTAGACAAATTTTTAAAATCATTTATCATATTATTATCATTCCTACTAAAGATGAGCCTAATTGTTATTATGCATTCGATAACTGTTAAGTAAAAGTCGATACTAGCAGATAGTTTTTCCCGGTGTATATATTTACAATCTACAATATTGGTCATTGTACAGATACAGTAGGTCATACAATTAGGTAAGATTTGCAATATAACAGATAATTCTTTTATTTTATTTTACACATCTTGTATACAAAATTCTCTCAGTTCAAGAACATATAATGCCGAAAATTCTGTATAGACTGCCTGTATTCGATGAGCTGTTAATCTCTTCTTCTACAAAATAAAATAAAACTGTTATTCTCACTATATGAAATAATCATTGAATCCGTTTTGTGTCCACATTGAAAATTCTAAAAAAAATATAATTACAGTACAATCGCGATAATGTGAACACAAAAATACAGTGGGTCGTTCAAACTAACGAGGGTGTTCATAGAAACGAGGGTGTAATTAAACAAATTAACTTTATTACTTAAACTTAAATTAATTATACATGAACATCGCTAAGATTTTTTTTTTGAGCAATTTTAGCCATAACTGCTTTTTCTTGAATTGCTTTCAAAGTGATGACGTCACTCATATATATCGAATTTTGAATTGCTACAGCTACATTAAGTGCTTTAATTGCGTCGTAATGGCATTTTTTTTGTTCAATGGACTCAGTTTCATCCTCATCTGAAGAAGACATTTCCACTTCATCTGCCGCCTCATCCTTGTCCAAATCTTCCACATCTGCAACAGTGTAGCCAGCCTAAAATTTGCAGTTTTTGATTATGCTATTAACTTCTAAAACCACTTATGCATTAACTTACTGGAGCAACTTCTTGTAGTAAATTTATTGTATTCCTAATAACATCAGGAACCAAAGTTTTTCACATCTTAATTTTTCCCGTAATGTACTTAATGGATGGTTATCTTCGTCTGCATCCTCATTACGTTCATTAAAATCCGGCAGAATGTTTCTCCAACACCTTTCAATTACTGTTGAGCTAAGTTTCTCCCACGCAGCAGCCAAGTGTATTATTGAATCTTTTAGTGAAGTCTTACTGAGTGCTGCAGCTATTCCTTCTTCCGTTGATCCAACAGAACTCAGCAAACTATTTCTGTAGTCTAGTTTGGTGAGCCTTAAAATATCTTGGTCCATGGGTTGGAGCTAAGATGTAACATTAGGAGGTAAGAATTTTACAAAATCATCCCATCTTTAGTCCTTAGTTCTGTTACCTGTGGATAGGACGGGGCATTATCCACAACGAGAATTGCTTTCTGAGGTAACTCCTGATTACGCAGAAAACATCTCACTTACGAATTAATAATTTTGAAATGATCAACCGTATGAAATACGCGGTAGATAATTTTAACTCTCACCTCAGATACAAAATGTCGAAAAAACCATTCCTTAAAGAGTTCCCCGGTCATCCACGCGTTTTTAGTGTTTCTGTAAAGCAATGGGTTGTTAAAATTCTTAAAACACCTTGGATTTTTTAATTTCCTTATCACTAGGGCTTTCACTTATGTACTCCTGAAGCATTTACACAACTCATAAACGTCAGTCGTTGCCTAGAAATTTTTAATCCAGGAGCAGTTTTTTCAACTAATGAGACATAAGTTTTGTCAGGCAATAAGCGCCAATACAATCCTGTCTCATCAGTATTATAAATCTGGTGTCGCTTTAGGTTATGCTCTTGAATAATATGGTTTTAGATTTAGATCCTCTTTAAAAGAGTCTACTGGGTTGGATGATAATTTATCCCCTGTGATTTTCAAAAACCTTATACCACGACGATGTTTAAATCTTTGTAGCCAACCATCACTGGCTGTGAAAGTATCAGTATTCAATTGTTTAGACAGTGAAAATGCCTTCTGGTTCAGCATAATCCCTGAAACTGGAAAATTCTTGTCTCGTTGTTTAAGAAACCAGTTGTACAACTTCTCTTCTAAAAGCGGAAATGCTGACTTTTTGGATGTGCGTTTTTTCGATGGATTTAGCGTGTTAGTTACCGTATCGACAATAAGTTTTTCATTTTTTTTAGTAGCACAAATTATTGATTTTGCAACTCTGTATTTTTTTAGATAACGCTGTGATTGACATTCTTGTTTTACGTTTTCGATTATATTGACTTTTTCTGTTAAAATCAAAATTTTTTTTAATTTTCCTGTCTTGCTCTAAGCATTCACACCTTTATACATGGCGACCGCGCATTTAGTATACATGCTTCAAAGTATAGAATGAGGGACTTTCCCAAGCGGTAAATAAAATTCCGACATAAACATATAATTTCGTGTTCACACCAGCGACAGTTTTTCAGTACCGAATTAGAGTACATACATACACCATTGGCATTGTACTGTACTATGAAATACATATGTACATTATAAATTCGTTCAAACAAATCTAATGTTTAGAGCAAGAACTAATGATAAAGGCACATTGGCTTTACGTTTGCTTTTGTGATTGATTGGTTTTTTTGATTTAAATATACCTACGGTTGTCGTCATAACCCGCCGGGGTACATTTTTTGTTTTATTGCCAAAGATTTATGGATAATTTGATACGCTGATATCAGAAGGAAAAATATCGACATATTTATTTTTAGCAGTCATCAAACACAAGAATTGAGTTGCAACGTTTGGTGCCGACGTGAAGTTTGTTCTACAAGAAATATATAATTGTTTAAAATATGTTACTAAAAACTAGTGCGCCGCGTTTGGTAGTGTTGACGCTAAAAGTTTTAACGTCACATTTCAATTTTGTTTTTATAAGAATCTTTACATATGTTAATGTAGTATAGTTAAATCTAAGCTTCTTCAACCTTCACATTTTGACTTTTACTGAACAATAAAATAGCTATTCCGTTAAGTTAAAAAAGAACGATAAAAATAGAACTTGTTTTTGTAGTAGAATGTCGAACTCACCATTTCCTGAGAGGTACTTAATCTGCATTGCTATTAATACTGTAAATAATATTTCTCGGAATTATTTTTCTAAAATACCGAAACGGGCTGAATAGTAACATTACGACGCCCTCATAACAGTTGACGTAAAATGTTTACTGTCAGTAATTACTAACGTATTCATCCAATTACTACTTTATCCGTATTTATCTCATTAGTCGTGGTAATGGACGCGTTGAAAAGATAGATAGGTAAGTTGACTCATATTGTAAAAAAGCAATAAAGAAAATTAAAAATGAAGTGGCATCAGTGGATGTGAACACGGGAAGAACTACGGTACACAACTAGCTCGGTAAATATGCTACGGTTATTGTTATTGAACTAATGGACCTTTCTATTAACCCAATGACCTCTGTACGTCGGGTATACAGTTGACCTTTATCATGAACTAATTTGAATATGCGTCTTTTTTATTGATATTACCTTTGCACGGGAGATCTACATACATATATTAAGGGACGAGGAACGTTTTCAAGGATAGTATTTCAAGGATGTTTCCGTAAACAACAAATTTATATCAACGATGTCTCGTTTTCACGGTAGGTAAAAGTAAACGTATGACAAGAAAAACTATTGTTCTCTGCGTAATACGTACCATTTTTTCAAATTAAGTAAACATTTTTCAGCGGGAAAGTTTCTTTTAGTAAATAAAGGTATTGGTTCAATTACTCTAATGAAGTTCAATAAAGTGGTCGCTTGTAGAAAAATAAAATTTACTTTAACGCAAGTCCTTTATGTATTAAATGAAAATTTCCCACTGTAAAATCCACATTTAATTTGAGAAAAATAGTAAGTACATATGTAAAGAGCATCGCCCCCCCTGCACTCTATCAAATGAAAACCTTAACATTTAGTTGCATTTACTTCCGAAGAATTATTCCTGGACCAATTAGACATATAAGGCTTCCTTTCTTTGTTGACTAGAAGCACATTGAAGGGAATGTACTGCTAGGGTAGCTAGGAAACTAAAAGAAGGAAGACAGCGATATTCTGTACTAGTTGCAGTAATTGCAAGTCTTAAGTAAGTCTAGCACTGTCAGTGTCATTGAAACCATTTTCAATGAAAATGACAAAATAATTGGAGGTTCTATTCAAAACTAAACCACTTGAAATTAAGATTACTGAAATATATACAAAAACGGGATTGATTTTCGTAGAAATGATTTTGTTCAAAATAATTTCTACCAAAAAGAAAAATGTACAAATCACAAACTATCTTGTACGATGTGGAAAGGTAGTTTAACTTGTTTAAAACGTATTTGAACAATTGTTTTTTCCTGACACTATTGTATTCATTAATGTTTTAAAGTTATTCCTGAGAATACATAGAAATAATGGTAGGCACGACTGTAAACTCATTAGTCACTCACGTTTATTCTTAGATTACTTACTTTACTTCCCTACTTACAGCTTAGAATAATCGAATAACTAGAATAAAGGAATAAACTCGTTCATTCCAGTTATTCCATAAGTTATTGTTCGAAGATGTATTTGCTGCTATCACGCTATTGGCCACTTATTCTCTGGTATTTTATAATTTCCTTAAGACTTAAGTAAAGACAACTTCTTACTGTAAAGTATTGGCGGTTTCACGATTATTACTACATTTTTGTTTATTTTGTCGCATAGCTAATTCGTTTTGTCCATTTTTTAACTTACTAAATTTAAACAAATTCAATTTAATTAATTGTCATCAATAAAACCTATCTCAGCTGGAGTTCGTCAGGAGTCGCTTTTGAGTCCAGAACCAATTTTAGTTGTCATGAACGATTTACCCCAGAGTCTAAACGTTCAAATAGCAGTCTATGCGGATGATACAGCGATATATCTTCTAAGGGTTACAGCTTAATTTGTTGGAGACTGCAGCGGAAATTGGTTGGAAAAAAAAACAGAAATGCCGCCTGCCCTGCCTGAAATGTCTCAAAAAAAGAGATTTATGTTTTTTAATTGCCGCAAACGCAACCATGTTCAGATGAATTTCTTACTGTAATAAATTGATAGTTGATGAGAATCTATTCCAGAAAATTTTCCTTTATTATAGAACATAATTATATAAATAAACTACAGATAGTAACGACTACATTTATAATTAATATAACATCTGTCGTGCTTTAAGCATAGCTAATTCGTTTTGTCCATTTTTTAACTTACTAAATTTAAACAAATTCAATTTAATTAAACCCAATTACTACAACCTATGTAGCATTTTATGACCTCCGACTTGGTGACGCTAATTTGCGTGAAATAAATTGCGTAAACAGTGAATAATGTGTACACATTTCAGCAAATGACAAGAATAATGCAAGCGTAATTGCGGAGAACGAGTCCTGTTTACTGTTAAAATGATAGATTTTATTTTGTTTCCATCTGGTACATTCATGTGACGATTAATAAGGAATTTCTCGACGAAGATGGAAGGAACAGTTGGGTTATTGAGTATTAGCAGGCCGTTACGCTTCTTATTTGCAGGATGTTAATTGAATAACAGCTATTATTACTGTTTTGTGGTTATTATTTATCAATCTATTTCCATTGGCGTCTTTCTTGTATTGATTATATGTACACTAGGCTATAATGTAGCACACGTTTCAGTAACAGATAGAAGTATGCAACTTCTGCAACAAATGAGTATCACATTAATTGAAGCTTTTTAATTTAACTTTATGTATTACATTAAAAATTAATAAAAGTTGTGAAACTTGTTTAGGTTGGAACTTTTTACTGATCGTTTCGCTTTCAATGAATTTGTATTTAATTAACGTATTAAATTGCCCAGATCGTAAATCTGCACACGGCTTTAGTATGTTCGCTTTCTATAGTTTGGAGTCAAAATGCAGTTTATCATTGTTCAGAGTTTGTATATGTATATGCACATAGAAACTTAATCTATAAATTTTTTTTAAATTTTGTTGTGAATGAGTGAGTTTTCAATATTGATTCTTCTTTCTGTTGAGGTGTAGATGTTATTTTCTTTTTTTTTATGCCCAAAAACAGTAAGCATTACTAGTTTAAAATACAGTATTAACACAAAACGAATTTATCACGCAAATCAAAATTGGAATTGAACAAGAATGTCCAGGAACTAACAGAGTATTTTTGTGTTTCCCTGTATAGTGCCGATATTTTTATCATCATTGCTAACGTCATAATTCGCAGTTTTAAAATTTTTTTCCATGTCCAACTATTGAACAAATAATGCGGATATACTTTTATTATACATTCAAACATTAACAATTAAAATTAAATATTTTAGTGTTTGGATTTAGTAGTTCGGTTGTTTTAATAGATAGTTTTAGTTTGAATGTTTGTTATAGTCTCCTTTTACTTTTTGATTCACTGTTATGATCGGATAATAACCAATAAAAAATGATCTTATTTTCAAAAGTATTTGCTGTCTAGTGGCTAACAACTGCTCATAATTCTGAGTCACGAAGTAAAAAAAAAGGAACTTCAAAACTTTTATATAATGTCAAATTGTACCGCTTACAGGTATTGCGAAAGACACTACTAACACGTCAGGTATAAAATCATTTCCAAATGTTTGGAATGCTTTTACAATTAAACCAAAGTAATTCATTATGTAAATTTCTATATATTGCCATTACTACTCAATTCAATAAAAACGAATATATTAATGCGTTTTTCTTGTTTCTATATATATATACATGCATACATATACACATATGTACATACATATGTCTAGAAATATATAATGAGTTTAGTATCACCAAGGAAGTGATTTTTGTATAGTCTTTGACAACAACAACAAATGTCATATTTTAAATATATTTCTACAAGAAAATATTATTATTAAACATGGATAATTCTGTAAACATGCGAGCAGCGTGCGCATGCGATTTTGCATTTAATTTAAATTATAAGAAAAAATATCGGCATGGGTCGGTTAAGTATGCTCACCGACCATGGCACATTTATACACAACACGACTGCATACTAATTTGCAATTAAAGATTGCTATCATACTTACAGCTAGCTGACCAATCGCAAACCTGATAACGCTTAAAATATCTCACACTATGTATGTGGTATAAATATGCCATGTCTCCATACAAAATAATATCGAGTGTTGAGAAAAAAAATATCCAGAAAATATCGATATCTATTCTATTCAGTTAGGGTTGGACACCTATAGTCCAGGCACTTGAGCTGGGTGCTCTTTGTACCATCTCTATTGAAGCCCTCATTTCCAGTTGAGAAGTTTACTGTCCTCTATAAAGTCCAGTAACCTGCCCACTGGAAACTTGAGTACCCTCGAAGGCTCCAATAGATCCTTTCCGAAATGTTTCTGCCTGAGTACCTTCAGTTCCTCACATGTGCAGATTACATGTAAACTTGTTTTCTCCTGTAACTCGCATCTCCTGCACCAGGGTTCGCTCACTCGACCCGTGTTGTATAAATGCTTCTTTAAGGGACAGTGTCCAGTTATTTAGTCCAGTTTTTTATTGCGTCTAATCAGGCTTTCAGAGAACTTAGCATCCCCGTCCCTATTAGTTTTAGTATGGAGTTGACCCTCAGTCGACCTCCATTTCCTTACTCTTTCATTATCTAACCAAGACCAAATCGCCCTTCTAGTAGAATCCCTTGTGATTCCACATACGGGTTCTGGTCCTATGAAGTGTTTCCTAGAATCCTCCTTGGCTAGTTCATCGGCTATAATATTGCCTCTAATGTCCTCATGTCCGGGCACCCAGATCAAAGACACCTTGTTGTCTTGTGCCAGTTTATTGAGGTGCTGTTTACAATCTTTAGCCAGTTTTGACCTGGTAAGAGGATTCATAACTGCCTTGATAGCGGTCTGACTATCAGTCATTATGTTTATTTTTCTCTTCGTGCAGCTTCCCTTTGCAATCAGTTCTGCGCAGGCTGCAATAGCGAATACTTCTGCCTGGAAGACTGTTGCATGCTCTCCCAGGCTTAAGGATATCTTATCTCTTGGACTCAGACCATAAATACCGGCTCCTGTGCCCTTACTGGATTTGGATCCGTCCGTGAACCAGTCATCAGAGGCAACGAAGTCACCCCGTGGCTGGTCTCTGTTCGGTATTGAGATTTTCACCTTTTCAGTGAAAGTAATTTCGGGTGCCGTACTGTCCGTTGGCATTTGCAACAAAGGCCCGTCCAGTACCGTACCCGTAGTGTCAGTGTGGCCTGCTATCCCAGTATTAGGGTACCGCACTTTATTGGTTTTCAGTCTAAGGATCGCAGCCATAGCCTCCGTCTTTACGTAAAGCTCCAGCGGAGGGAGGCCCACAATGGTCTCCAAGGATGCGGTTCCTGTGCCGTTACTTGCTCCGGTGATTCCCAGCAGCACCTGTCGCTGGACAGCAGTTAGCAGTCCCACTGCCGAGGACACTTCTGTCCTTCTCCGTCAGACTACGGCTCCGTAGGTTATCGTCGGTCTTACCACTACAGTGTATAGCCAATGAATAACCTTCGGTTTCAATCCCCAGGTTTTACCAAGAACTCTTCTGCAGCGCCAGAATAGTTGCGTAGCCCTGTTCGTTATGCTGACTAAGTGATTCCTCCAGTTTAGTTGAGCATCAAGCGTAACGCCCAGATACTTTACTTCCTTGGTTAATTGTAACTCTTGCCCAAACAGTTTAATGCCGCCCAGGTCATCGAGTTTCCTCATATTGGTAAAAGCAACCAATTTTGTTTTCTGTGGATTAACTGAGAGTCCCTGTATAAGGCACCATTCCTCCACACTATCGATATCATTTTATCCCATTTTCAAATAGCAACTAATAGTTTTTTAGTTTTATTAGTATGTGCAAAAGTAGCGGCAGTATGTTTTTACTTCCCTATAACTGAACATAATAGCTTCAGAGTTTTTTTGCAAAATGCCTTAAATTTGATTTTATTGAATCGATTACTATGGAAATTGAATGGATAAATCAAAACAAAAGAAGTAATTGTGTAATAATAGTCTGAAACGTCTAAATCAATAATTACAGTGATATAAGATCAGCAAACAATGTTAACAAAAACACTAATGCACGAGTATTGTAAATTGTACAGGTTTTGTTTTAGCTGGTTTTGGTCCGAAAGAAGCCAAAGAAAACGCAATGAATTCTTTAATGTTTAAAAGATTGTTTAAGCTATTTCTGATAAGTATTAGGCGACCGAGTCTGTCGATTGTCGCATTGAAGCACATTCACAGTAAGTGATTATTAGATTTTAGACATATTCCTTCTTAAATTTGAATCAATATTTTAAAGGTGTTTAATGGCAGAAATTACCACGATAACTACGATTTGTGGCAGTTGGGATTTAAATTCTTAATGCTATTTGTAGTGGTAATGCCAGTCCGTTAGTTCGCAGTAATTATAGCAACAAGAAAAATTATGCTAATGACAACTAAGAAGATTTATTTGTTTTATATATGTATACTTAGCTTCATAGATTAAACGATTTTAATTGTATTTAATTTAATTTGTAATAGCCTGCAATTATCATTTAACTTTTATGCAAAAAATGAGATAATTCAAAATGGGCTAATGTTAGAGCATTTGAGCAAATCGATAACAAAAACCAGGTAACATTATTTGAAATAAGAAATTTCCCTGTGTAACCTGAAAAAGCAGATATCTAAAATTATTTTAAAACGAAAGAACTATACCTAAAATTACCTTTCGGAAAATTTCAAATCGCAATTTTTATTATTGTGAGTGAATTGGTATTTACATGTTGAAATCCCATTTTAATAAAATGCACAAAAACACTTAAAATAAACAAACGTGTTTTTGTGCATTTTATCAATTCTTATCTTATATTGTTTTAACATTGTAACATAATGTTGTAACATACTTGTATACACATTACACATATTGATTTTGTTATTTCTGTTCAATTTCAAAGCCGACCCGAAATCACCCCTGCTCGTGTAAAGTGCGAGTTTTATGAATCGATAAACACGCGGATCTGTTTGTAATGCAGATACGTATATAGGGCACAACAATATTGGCTAGTCTAACAATGTAGCTTGATAATATAGCTAGAAAGTAAATAAGGAAAATGCGACGTCCAAGAATCATGTTGTTTTTTTTGTTTCAGGTGAGTTAACGGATCCTGTATAAAACTACAATTTGGATAACGGTCTGGTAAGATAAATGCTTTTAAAGTACGTAATTCCACTTAACTAACTGATTGATGTAATACTTTATTTATTCGGAAAATTGAATTTTAAATAAAACCTCATCTTTTGGCTTAAGTATTCATTTTTAATTTAATTTTTAATAGCAACGTAGATTGACATTTTCTTAAGAAATACAAAATAGCACACTATAAAAATATTTATTCTAAAGTATAAATAAAGGAAAAATAAGAATATTTATAAATAATTCGACACAATTTTTTTGAGCAAAATAAATATGTATGTCTAAAGTAAGTAATGTTTGTGTAGGGATATCATATATGTATATGTTGAATTTTCAATTGGATACCGAATAGTTTGCTTTCCAGAGCAATTTTAAGAGACGCGAACGTCTAAAAATTAAATGGCGCCAAGTCAGAACTGTAGTGGACTTATTGAAGGTTTTCTCTCGTTAAAGCAATTGTATGGAATCTGGCGTTGACCAGCAGAAGCAAAACTGCCTTTTTCATCTGGATGGCGTTGATGGGATGACGATCATGAGAAAGTCAAGAAGCAACATACTTTTCAATTTCAAAAATACTGTGCTCAAAACTGTGCCTCTCTTCTTTTGTTATTCTATCTTGACAAGTGACTGTAGTGGTGGATTCAGCTTGTTTAGGCATTTGTATCTAGCAATTTGGATAGCATATCCAATACACGAGAAAATTAATTAATACTTCATATAACAAATCTGGTGGAGATGATAATTGAAGACGAACTTTTAAGTTCAAGTTCAAATTGTTCACTATTACACATACGACGTATTTTTTGCAGTCAATTGTAGACAATTTACGGCCGCCGCCCAAACAATAAGTATTCATTGAAGAACTGCACCATGAATGGCATAATATTCGTTGTATCTGTAAGTATGCATTTGATCGCATGAGTCACTGATATTGTAGTAGCAGTAAGCGACTGCAACGTTACCATAAACGGAAAATTTATTGCCACGTTTTTGCCGTAGGACAAAATGTGGTGTGGCAAATTTCATTAGCGAGACAAAGATGGACATATTTCTATTTCGGCTTCCTAAAGGAATTTCTTGTACGAGGTTTAGTAGTATTGGAGAAATTCGTTGTTCTTGTAGAGCGTTAAACATTATAAGAAATTATTATATCATTATAATGATTATATTTTATATATCTTTCTAGTGAATCAATGAAATATAAAACCTTTCCAGAACATCCGGTGAAAAAAATGAAGACTTGCTAACCAATAATAGATACATAATGGTTGCGTTCAGTTATCACATGGGTAAATAACGACAAATGAAGTACCGCACTGAATGTCTATATCGCTAATGGTACAATGCCTACGGTGTAGGTATTCAGTACATTACTTCACTGATAGGTACCTACCGGTAACTTACTAATATGCTAATTGAACACGACCAATGTAATAAAATATTCATTTTTCGCGCTACGTTATACAAGTTCGTTAATTTGAAAAAGCAACGGTGTGTCGGTTATGACCAGTTAGCAACAGCAAGTTGTCCAATAAGACATGCATACCTTACACTATTTCGGTATTCTGATCACTTTATAATTTTATTGTTGTGAGAAATTTGTTGAATTTAACGATATTCATCCATTAGTATTACCAAAATTTGCACTTACATTTTCCACAACATTAGCCTATAAAGTGTACAATTTAAAAATTGTACATTTTATAGGCTAATGTTTATAAAGAAATTTTAAAGAAGAGGATATCTATTGTAAAAAAAAACTATGAAACGTGTTCAATTAACAAAAATCTGATTTTGTTAGACTATAATAATAAATGCTCAAACTATTGACCATCACTAAAACTACTTACTACTACTACGGCTTAAAGTCGCTCTTCTACATAATAATTTTCTGTAACATATTGTTTAATTGCTGCGTAGTTGATTTCAGTAACTGTTAGCCTTACTCAAGCGTCCAAATCTTCTCTAGTTGTTGGAGCTGTAGTGTAAACAATATTTTCATACGTCAACATTTTCCAAATAAAAAAGTTCGGTGGTACCAGGTCAGGCGACCACGCAGACCATCTAATGGACCCATTTCTTCTCAGCCATTGATTTCCAAACCACTGATAATCTACCACTATTCGCGCATTATGAGGGGGAGCCCCTCTTGTTGGTGATATACACACGGTGCCGCAGACCATGTGGCAACGCATTAATATAATCATCAGCTTCGTTTGTAAGAAATTGCAAATATCGTTCAAGTGCCATAAAAAATTGTTGGTGGTAGTAACTGGTTATTCACCACAGGTTCCTCTCTAAATAAATGCTGGTTAGTTTGAACCCAATATCTTGTGTTTTGTTTATTGAAAGCACCTACCTATGAGCGTCTCAACCTTAGTATTCAGTACGGTCTCTTATGGGATATATACTTCTCATACTATCTTAAACGATTTGTGATAAACTGTCTCTTTTTATATCAAGGCGAGGTTGTCAGTTCGGTTTATTATCGAGCGTGTTTAAGGTTGGTATTTGTCAAGCATTGTCAAGAAAATAAACGGACGCCAATAACATGAAAAATGACATATGTTCACTAATTTTTGTATACTGCTAACTTCGCATGCATAAATGGAAGTAGTACACACTTATCGACTTGGGGAATTAGTTTTTATCAGACAATCTTTCTCGATCGCCCGATAGCTTTTGTTTTAGAATAACCTAACCTACAAGTATTTAAAGTGTCATGTTATTTAAAATGAGTTACCAACCTAAGTTGTCATTGTGGAACTGGCATCTATGTAGTGTATCTACATAAGACATATACTGAATACTAAGGTTGAGACGGTCAAATTCGTAAATCTTCATTCATCCAAAAAGATAACTCTACGGATAAAGCTTTCGTTTTCGATTTGATGATTCAGTAACCAATTATAAAATGTCTGCTCCATATAAATATTGGTTGATCTGATACTTGAAATTTTTGTATTTGTGCTTCTTTAAAATTCGCTTCACAGATTCGCGGCTTATATTCAGATCTTGCACAATTTTGCGCTGGTCTGGAATTTCGTTGAGATTTGATGAAAACTAATAGCATACCTACTTGCTCGTTTCTAGGACAATTCATTCTATATATTTATTTTCTTTGCACTTTTTGTCTGCCAAAATTGCTACCGATTACTTAGTAATTTTGACAATTTGACAGTGATGTTTGGTACCAAGGCGCAGACTCTGGCGCAGACTACATACAAATCGGTTAGTCATAATTCGATAGTCATAACATAGGTGGCAATAGTATCACAGGGCGGCAAATTTAAAATGATATACTTAAAGCGCTTTGCCCCCACATAGCAGTAAGTACTATAAAAGTAACTTTTATACAGCAACTATTATACAACTGCTATTGAATTCCTTCATCATTTACATAATTTCACAAAAATGATATCAAAATTATTTAAATGTTGTAGCACTCCTTGGTGGTAAAGGGGTAGAGTACCGTATATGTACATAGATAAATTGTTAAACCATTGATTTGTGGCTACAATTATTTGGCAATTAATTCAGTAAATTTAAATTTTTCGGAAATGTCAAGTTAACTTTGTTTTTTAAATAATCCCGATAAATTTTTAACATTATGTACAAACGTACCTTAGTGTATCTTTTTCCACATGTACAGTCAACTAGAAAACAATACTGGTTACATTTGATCAATTAATGTACCGTCTTAAGTAATTTCTTCTTCTAAAAAAAATGTTAAAATGGCATAATGTGCGGGGATCCATGTTCCAAGTTGTATTAATTCCTATGAAAATAATGAATAATTTTACAGTACATTGTACATCTATTATTGGTTAGCGAATCTTCAATATATTTTTTATTATATGTCATTACTGCTAATTACAGGTGTATAAGACTATAATTCGCTTACAATTAAATAGAATATAGTAGAATATTTCTCAGTCGTAATTAAATGTTTCAGTTTATTATAATTTAACATCAAAGTACTATATCAATCAGCTATAACCAGTAGGTACTATGTATTGCATGTTGAGATTAAATTCAATCACCTGAGGGAACAAGACGGAAACAAGACACTATTGAGTATTGCGTTTCTATCGGAATGAACAAAGAAAAAGAAGTGTATGAAATTAGAAAAAATAACATCGCTTACATTTAACGACGTCTTAAATTACGTCTGTATTAAATGTTTTCTTTCTCGTATAAACCTAAAAATAAAAGTCATTTTATCCGAAGCCAATTACTAATGCTATTGACTTTGCGTCGCGCTCCAGTTGCGTTAATAACATCCACGAACAAAATTGTCAGTCTCCCGTTGTGATGGCCTTTTACAATAATATACATAAAATCTGGCACCGCAAAAGACTGGCAGATTCTTTTTTCTTTGTTACAGAAATACATGAATTTAATGATGTCACTTTTCGATTTGAATATCCGCATGAATATCGTGTGCACGGGTATCGCAAAAACTAGCACGAATCGCAATTACATCTAACTGTACTTCGCTTAAATGACAAGAGATTGCTGCCAATTTTTATCAGTATATATATCGCAAATTTTACCGTCAATAACCTTTGTATGCAACTGTTTTTTTTTCCTTTAATTAAATAGTAGCAACACATTCAATCGCCTTTCAAAAACGTGATGTGACCGTAAAATTGGGGCGGGTATTAATATTAAGTTGCGTTCACACGCAACAAGTAAATCGTAAATGTAGGTGTAAGATATAAAGTAATAAACTAAGGATATCGATTGGCACTACTAATAATTTGACAAACAATTCATTGTTTACCTTTAATTTAATGATTACGTTTATTTTACGTGGATGATACTCTTAGATGTATGCGTTATTAATTTATTCTCTTCGGCCATATTTCTAAGTACTTGTTACTGGAAGTTAAAGTTGAACCATGATAGAGTATCTACCACCGTTTTAAAAAGAATCGACCAAAATAATCTCTCACATATCCAGAATTTGTTTTGGAAGTGTGAATCGATATCGACAGGTTGATGTAATCTATATAGGCTTTAGCAAAGCTCTCAGTATACAGGATAAATTTACTTTACTTGTCGAAGATAAATTTATGCTTAAGAGGATATCAATTGAGATTACTCTTTTCCAATATTTACATAGATTGCAATCAATATTTTATTTACCTTACAATACCTTCTTTGCGCAAATAAGTTAAAGATCTTTTTAATATACTTCTTTGAATTGCGTTAATAAGTTTGATTTTGGGACTTCTTTGCATATAATAGGAGATAAGGTATAATATCCATAGTGTACTAGCAGTAAATTGTTTAACTCCGAAACATACCATTCTTAAAAAGAACTAATATGCCTCTTTTTTGTAGTAAATATCGCTATTATTCGTCGTACTATGAATTTGGGCGTTTATATACTATAGTCGTCCTTTATTAAACGAGCATTGTTGCAATCATTAGCCTATTTAGATGCTTTCTTGAGCTTTCATGTTACAGGACTACCATGTGTTTTTATTAACTTTGCATTTGTTTAGAATTTTTTTTAAATAAAAACAATCACAAGAACTTTATCCAGAAAGTTCATCCAGTGGTTATTAAGTTAAGTTTGGAACAAGATTAAGTTTTCCAACATATTTTCAGGGTGGTTGAAAAGTTAAAATTTCTTTCAAAAGCAGTGTGAGTATATCCAAAAATGTCATGGCATAAATAAATAAGCAGGCATCAAAAAGGCTTACAAATGACAGGTATAAAACAAGGAGATAAGTAGCTTTCCAAAAACAAGATTTCGAATATTTTAATAAGTTTAATAGTTTTTAGATGTGTGTAAGAACGGAACCAGTACACTTCGTTATATTCCTTCGATTTCTATCATTGTGTCCGGCAGAATGTAGCAGAACTTAACATTGTGGTTCACAGACTTCTCACAATTGCTTTGAATTAGGCGAGAGAGCATAGAGCACGAGTCCAAATTGAAAAAAGATGTGACCAAGTGTAATGGTTTTTAGCCATTCCAAGTGTTTTCGTAGTTTTATTGGCAAGCCAAAAGAATAATACTTTTAGAAAAATCAGAAATTTACGAAAGATATGGTAATGATTATAATGAAAAATATGTTGGCTTATCTGAGATGCGATCGAAATGAAAGTTTAGCGTTGTACAGTGTTGTTTTTGAAACAGATCGCACGATTCATGAAATAAATCTAAAACTAATTAGATCAGTTAGGTAATTACACATTTTTAGATGAAATTCACAAAAACAAGTCAAGATTAATGAACTTCAACAATGGCCCGATTCTGTATAGAATATTGTTTACCTCACCCGGAAGATAAATGAGGACTGGCGGATCATCGATTGTGTATAACGACAAGGTTTTAAGTTGTTAAGCTTAAATTTAGTGTTATTATTGCCTTGATAATGATAGCTTCCCTGTTGAAACGCGTCGGAGCTGTATTGAATTTTTGTTTTGTGTCCAATAAATTAGGTATATCGATTATTCAAAAATTAATTCAGTAGCTTTAAAAGTTCTATTTAATTAACTAATTATTAAGGTCCAAGTATGATACTCTGTTTAGTTGTTAGTAAAAAAATTAAAATAGGTCAATTTTTGTTTGCAATAGCGTATAATAAGAACGATTGTAAACAAGAAATAAATAGTAATAGTATAATATAGATTAGTGGGCCGAGAATAGGTTCATTTTGACCAAACAAAACCATGTTAACATTTTGCTGTTCTATGTATATGAAGATCAAACAAATACAAAATCAGAAGTTAAATTATGTGTATATAACTAATTTATGGTTATAACTAGGTAACTATAAGAACTAGTAACCTTTTATATCGATCTACTTTGACTTATTTATAGTGCAATTAACATCTTATTGAGGTTTAAGTACATCTTTAATTCTACTACCCAACGGTTGTTGGAATAGTTCGTCTATGACGTATGGTTGTTTAGGTTACATCTTACGTATTCATAAAATATGAATTCGACTTAACTTTGTGTATACTTTGTTGCTTTGGCGCCTTTGTCTTTAAGAAGATTTATGACGCATAAATTAGCGTACATTCTACCGATTGACCATTAATTTCGGTTGTAATATCCTTGCAGAAACGATTAATGTATTAGTAAACATGAACATGTAAATTATTTTTAACATTCGTTTAAATGTCCTCAAAGTCAACTAACGAATTAATCTTCGGTCTTCATCCTTTCTAATTTTAAAGTCATACGTATTTTTATATTTTTTTAGGAGTAGTTTTGACACATATAAAATCATGGCACAATTAATCACCTTTACTTTTGATGATTGTTTTGAACTTAATGGCATACGTGTTTAACATCAAATTGCAGCTCACACTCGTGCTAATGCAAAGATTGTGTTGCCACATCAGTGCTGTTTTAAGGTTTCCTTCAGGCATTTTCCTTTCCTTGTCGTTTACAAGAAGGTGCTTCGCCTTGTTGTGTAGTTGTAAAATTTTGTAAATTAAAATTTTCAGAGTTAGCAACAATTCCACTGTGTGTTAAACGCACCATTTTATGGTTAAATACATTAAAAGATATTTAGAATTCAGAATCCAGCTTTTGTTTTTGAGTAACACCTGACATTAGCTTTGTCAGATAACTCTGATTCTTATTAAACGATTTTATTGATTTATTTAGTGCATTTCTATTTAATTGCTTATTCAAAGAAACACAGCACTTGCTGCAGAACAAATGAAGCTACATAACTTATTCGTATTCATGAATCGCCTTTGCAACGCGACAGAATGACATCATCATCAATTATTTAGTTTCGAAGAGTCACTAAATCTTATTTGTTCTAAACTAAGTATTTTTTGTTATTGTTACTAATTAAATGATTCCTTTGGGCTGGAAAATTGCTTAGTTTAGACTTACTTAAAATGTGGGTTGAACAGAACGGTGGCAGATCACATCATACACGATTGTATCTTG
>CM043015.1:73679554-73762341 GCA_023690525.1 Holotrichia oblita
TCAATATTGTAATTGCGCTCTAAAATAAATATCAATATTGTAATTGCGCTCTAGAATAAATATCGGTCAAATCTAGTGCTTTCGTTTTAACAGTTATAATGTATCTCTCATCACATCAGCGACATTAATTTTGGAATAGACTGTACATACATACATCATACAAATAATAAATATAAAAAGTAGGTACAAACATAAAATCAGTAACAAAATAAGTAATAAAATAAAAGTATAAAATGTCGCAGTTCGAGATTTTCCTAACAATAATGTAAATTCATTTACGGAGTAAATACTGTTATCTATTAGCAACGATTTTATTTTACTTAAATACTTGAAAACTGGTTTCTAACTTCAAGTGTTTCAGGAGCCTGATGAACAGCTTTGACACCCTGCATCCGTAGTACTATTTGTTAGATTTAGTCTATTCCTGGGAAGGATATCCTCATGCCTACCCCTTGTATTATAGCTGTAGTTGTCGCAGTTTCTCAGGGGTATTTCTGTTATTGAAGATATAACATAGTGTTTCCATTATATAGATAGCAGCTCAAGATGAGGATGCAAAATTGCTTAAAGAACGGACGACATGACTCCACAGTATCTACTTTTGCAATACATCTTACAATGCCTTTATTGCTAAAACATATCTCTGCGCACACTAAATTTCCCCAAAATCTGACGCCATATACAGAAGGTGAATGAACCCTCTCCATAGTAGAATGCCATTAAGTAGTTAATGCTTAGAATATATTTTAAATTTCTGATTAAATAACCCGAACTGTGTAATTTCTTGGTTGAGCTAATGCTGCTTGCAATTAAGTTTTCATTCAACAGAAGTCCAAAAAATTTAACCGAGGGTCGTTGATGCAATGCCGAAGCACTATATCTAGATATTTAGATTTGGTACGTTAGTTTGGGACGTGAAAAATAACAGCGCATGTTTTGCTAGCATTTAAACTTAAACCATTGGCTCAATGTTGTGTTCTAATTCGGAAAATCTGGAGTATATAGTACCAAAGCAGATGTATCATCTGCGTACAAAAGTGAACTATTAATAAATGATACAATGTCATTCATGAACAGCACAAAAAGAATGGGTCCAAGAATTGAACCTGTGGAACACCCAGTGTCACTGGTGCACTACGGAAGATTTAAAATTTTCGACACATCCGTTGATTAATTTAAATGTAATTTTAACAAATTGAGTGCGACCTGAGAGATAGGACTGAAACCACTCCGCCACAACGCCCCTAACTCCACAACTCTCCAGCTTATCTATCAACAACTCATGATTCACACAATCAAACGCTCGTCAAATCGCAGAAAACACCAGCCACACAGTTTCCTCCTATCCAAAGCTTGTACGACCTCGCCAATGAAAGAATGAATGGCGATTATCGTGGAATAATTACGTCTGAAACCATGCTGCCTAGAGAACACTCTTGTGTTCCAAATGCTCTCGTAATCTAAAAAACTCGATGTTAGTGAAACCGACGATAGTTGGAAACATTAAAGCGAGAGTTTTTTTTTCTACAGTGGACAGACTGTGGATACTTTCAATCTATTAGGAAATACACTCTGATCAAAAGACATGTTAATAAGCTGAGTCAAGGGCTTAATAATATACAGTGTGGTCATAAAGTTTGGAATAGCTTATAACCGCATTATTTTACATTTCTAGGAAAAACGCTCGGACAAGTAAATTTTCCTTTTTAAAACGCCATCTTTTGACATACAATTTTTTTCTATGACGTCATTGGTTTTTAGAGTGATGACGTCATCAACCCTTTTTTTAAATATGTTCATATCATTTTTTTTATCGTTTTTGGTAGATTTTTATATCCTCCAAATAGAGATATAAAACAATTGGTATGTTGCATCAGCATTTTTTTTTTTAAAATAATATAAATTTAGAAAAAAAATAAGAAAATTTTTATTTTTGTACAAAATTAAAAATTATATTTAAAAAATACATCTGAAGTTAAATTTATTGTAACAGTTAACGTAAATTTTCAAAATCGACCCCACCAACCAACTGACACTGTTCCAGCCGAGTGTAAATACTTTGCGATCAATAGTATTCGTTTGCGTTATTCGCTCCAGATCAAAACAACAGAAAACACAACCAACAAACAAAGCGGATCGTAAAAAGCACATGTACTCATGTTATTATGCAAAAAATTTACAAAAACAAAAACACGCACTTTTTTGCAAGATATTTCTTTATGACATTCTTTCTTCTTTTTATACAAATTATGTAGAGCACTAATATTTTGAAATTGTTTCTCTGGCGACAACATTGTTGAATTTTTTACTTATACTTTTGACGTTAAATTTGTTAGACATTGCGTAAAAATTGTTCATTTTCGCTAATATAAAAAATGGCACATTTATCTGAGCGAGAAAGAATCGAAATTTTAATTATGATTGGGTATGGGGACAGACAAAGAACGCATGCAGAAGCATGCGAATTGTTCTAACCATGAACATCCTGATAGACCTCCAATTGCCAGGTCTACGGTGATAAACCTAGTTGAAAAGTTTACCGAAACTGAATCCGTAAAAGATCGACCACGGCAAGGTAGACCTCAAATAGGAGAAGATGTGAAATTAAATGTGCTTCTAGAAGCAGAAGAAAGGCATCAGGTTTTCCACCAGACAACTTGCGTTAACCAATCAGGTGACTCACTCATTTGTCGTCAACTTATTTAAAAGAACACTATCATCCTTACAAAAGTTCAACATGTACAGGAATTACATGAGGATGACGAAGATCGTCGACTGCAGTTCTGTGAAGACGTAATGTTACGTTGTGACCAAAATGCAAATTTCTTGGAAAACATCGTCTTCTCTGATGAAGCTACGTTCTGCCTAAATGGATCTGTTCACCGCCATAATTGCAGATATTGATCGCAGACCAATCCGCATTGGACTCAAGCGTGTCATACTCATCCCAGAGGAAAAGTTAACGTATGGGTTGGAATGATTGGACGACGCATCTTAGGACCATATTTTTTTGACGGAAATTTGACTGCTGTGCAATATTTAGAATTTTTAAGATTTGAACTGGTTCTAGCGCTCGCTGTTATTTTCCCAAATCACGAGGGTGGTGATGTACCCCATCCAAATATTTAGTTTCAACAAGATGGAGCACCTCCCCATTATGGTGTAGAGGTTCGCCACTATCTTGACGAAATATTTCCTAAAATGGATTGGACGGAGAGGCGCCATAGAATGGCCACCTCGTTCTCCTGACCTGACTCCGTTAGACTTTTTTTGTGGGGTTATTTGAAATCGAAAGTGTATTTTAACAAACCGAACAATTTAGAAGATTTAAAACAACGAATTCGCGTAGAAATTACACAAATATCCCCAGACATAATTGAGGCGAGTATACGAAGTGTTTACACTCGGCTGGGACAGTGTCAGTTGGTTGGTGGGGTCCATTTTGAAAATTTACGTCAACTGTTGCAATAAATTTAAGTTCAGATGTATTTTTTTAATTTAATTTTAATTTTGTAGAAAAATAAAATTTTCTTATTTTTTTTCTAAATTTATATTATTTTAAAAAAATTGTGATGCAGCATACCAATTGTTTTATATCACTATTTGGAGGATATAAAGATCTACCAAAAACGATAAAAAAATAATATGGTTGCTATTTAAAAAAAGGGTTGATGACGTCATCACTCTAAAAACCAATGACGTCATAGAAAAAAATTGTATGTCAAAAGATGGCGTTTTAAAAAAGAAAATTTACCTGTCCGAGCGTTTTTCCTAAAAATGCAAAATAATGCGGTTATAAGCTTGGTTCCAAACTTTATGACCACACTTTATATATGCGACCTTATCATGATGTAACTGTTACATTGAGAATACAAAAATCACTTGTTCGTATTCCGAATGTAACATTTCAGAACGATTGATCAAATCATAATAAATAATAGCATAAGAAAATTGTTATTAAAGCAAAACGGTCTTCTTTAAGCCAGACTGTCGATGCAGACAATTGTATTATAATAGGTTAGGTAGCTAATGTTAAGTAACCTCAATCTGTCATCTTATCTCATACTTATGTGGTTGGTTTACGTAACTCATCCTGTCAAGCAAATGGCTAACGTACCACTAATTGCTTAGTTGGAAGTATAATTTATACATCATCCATATTTATGTTTGTTCCTAATTATGTTTAACAACATAACGTTCTTATAACGAGTGTCTGTAGTGCAACTTAAAATGCAGCCTTGCCGCAAAAAATCAGCTCTCGGAAAGGAACACAGAATGAGAGGAGTGGGGTGGCCAGTACGTCACTAATACAATTATTAATATATTTTATTGTATGTCATATCGATGCACTTGTAAATATCATTCATATAAATTAACAAGATGTTTATAGATAAATACTATCTGAAGATATGATAAAACATGAGTTATTTTTGGTATAAAATTTCAAATTAAGCATTGTAATATGTGACTTGAACGTACAATCATGCCCTCCCGGTAGACTCTACTAAGAATACGTAAAAACAGTCAAAGTCTAGTTAACAATAGTATTCATAACGCTAATAAAAGCAAGCCCAAAGCAGTCGGATACAAACAAGAAATAGGTAGACTAAAATATTGGCGCCCCCACCCCCTCCCCCTCCTCGCCCTCCGCGCAGCAAAATCGATTGGCAATTGCCAGTCCATACTTTTAGCTAAAAGTTGTGAGTGTGGCAAAGACATAATGATTTAAATACATTGTTGTCAAATGTTCGAAACATGAAATGTCACAGAACAAACGCACATTATTCTTGAATGTCGACCTTATTGGCATTGTTGATGGAACTTCAATTATCACCGCATGTTTCGAACAATCTGTAAATCTGTACATAATAATCTATAACTATTGATTTATGTGACACTTGCACTTTCAAAATACATACGCATTGTGACGTAAGATACGATTATTGCGTTCAGTGGTTAGAATTTTTTCGTTCGTAGAAGTAATCTCTTCGAGTAATTGTAAAGCAAATAATTACACACAGATTAAAATTTCAACTCAAATAATACTCCATAAATAAAGTTTACTGTTGTAATTCTTAAGATGATTCTAACGCACCCATAACATTTAAGATTAAACTCGACTTGCAAGCTAGTCAAGCGGTAGACCAAATAAAACATAATCGCGTTCCAAGAATGCCGCAAAGGTGGTACGTCTTCGTGTTGTAGTTGGAGTGCATTATGTGCGGTCAGACGCACACTTTACGATGTACCTCTACCTAGAAGGAACAGCGTAAGAAAATAATAACAAAAGAATTAGAGATGTATTAAGGCGCTCGCTGCCACATGCCAATCAAGATAATCGCGACGAATGTATATGTATATCGTTTCCGCATGGATGTGACTCGTGAAATGACTAGAAGGTGCGTGCTTTCCGGCGCAGACGTTGTCCTACGTCGCACGATACTACACAACCAGCATGACTTTCAGCACCGTGGATTACACAGACGTCAGTTCCTGTTAAAAACATATTTTAGTACTGAATTGAAGTAAACTAAAATGTGATCCACGTCTTCTCATTATTTTATCTTCTATTTCATTTTAAGGGATGACACAATACTAAAATTGATTAAACCAATTTGCTGATAACATTTTGTTTGTTTAAGTTACCGTAAACCCCTTTCCAAACATTATTTGTAATCGAATAACCCAACGTATAATCACGCAACACTCATCTATAAATATAAATCACCACTTACTGAAACGAATTAACCGGTCCACAAGCTGTTATATCTCTCCCTTGCACAACTAAAACGATATCGCAAATCGGAAAAGCGAAAGCCCTTTACCCTTTGTATTTTCGTACGCCCCCTTCACAATTCACGCATACTGTTTATGTTCCTTTGTTTGTCGACTTGAAATGGAGAAGGGCGCGTCCTGATTGCATTCGAGAGAGCGTGGAATTAAAACCTATCTTACACAAAGAGTCGCCCGTTTTAACGCGCATAAGCTTCAGGGTAAATGGAATGATAGCTTTTATCAAAAAATCTATGTGTAAAAGCTGAATCCACATTGTACAAAACGGTAACAATATGTTAGTAATACAAGATCTCAGATATGTGTAAGTTCGGGTTAAAGCAATATTATTCTTAGCAACAGTTTTCATTGTAATAGTTGGTGTAATTTCGTAGCCCTTCGGAAATTCTGTATAGTTGTAACCATCAAAATATTTCTGACTGTCGTTGGTTTGTAAAAGCAATTATGTTTTATAACTTTTAAAAATTTCTATCAAACTATTTCCTACAATTACGGCAATTATAACTGCTTACTGCACCTATTAAAGAGGTTCTGACAACCAATGACTTTTAAGCCTGTTACATATACGAATTTTTCAATTGTAACTATGTATTATACAGGTTGTATGGACGAGCATCCCTAAGATGAATACCGCCTAATAAAGCTCTTTATTAACCTCTTTATATATTTTCCTTTAATTGTGAAACTGTAATTCCCAGATAACACACTATGTCCAGTGGACATCCATTACAGGTCCATAATAAGTCCGAATGTCCATGGACATAAATAGGATATCCATAATATATGCAGATATGGACGATTTTTGTAATATCCTTTCATAGACATCCATACGATATCCGAATATGGATATTCTTAGAATATCCAAAACGTTTGTGCAATGGACGTCCATCGTACCATAATCCTATATATGTTTGTTATTCTTTGTACAATGGATATCCATTATCACACATACACTGTGGATATCATCCTTTGACGAACATTTATGGAATATATGAATTTGAATCGTATATGTGGGTATATCGGACACTCAAATAACAGATCTATACGCATGTTGCATAATATTGAGAATAACATATCGGAAGAAAACGTTATGTTGGTTTAGGATTTTGATGTTATTGACAATTTAATTAATTCCACTTGATGTAACACCGAAAGTGACGGTTTAATAACCCAATATTTTAATCACTTGGTCCTTTAATGGATCTGAAACGGACACCCTATGGATGTCCAATTTGGTAAAAAATGGTGGATATCCACTGGACATCCTTTGTGCATATGACGAATATCCGATAGACGTCGGCATATCCATCAAGGGATGTACAATGGATGTTCGATGGACGTTCATGTGCTGATTGGGAACCGTAGCTACTTTTTCAGTTTTGATAATTTGGATTGCAATACTTTTGACAGGTATCAAGCTATAAAAAATAGTTGCAACTTACGATATTTATAATTATATATATCTATTAAAATAATTCTGGCAGCTGTGGTTTTGTAATAGTATATTAAGTATGGAGAGCGGTAATGGATGTTTACCGTTCGAAGACAATTGTTTGGAGGAGAATTATTGTCTGAAAACGGTAACCCTTAACGTTCGACATGCTTATAACGTTTTAATTTATATAAGTAAATTTGTAAAAATCAGGAAGACTAGAACTGAAACCGTTGGATGGCTGTTCCATGGTTTCTATGGTTTTGCTCCAAACAAGTCAAATTGTGTTTTTGATGCTGTCGTTCCCAGTTCTGTTTAATTCACTTACCGTTCAGTGAACGATAAGCAAATTACTTACCGTTTTGTTACACATAGCAACCAGGAATAGCAACTTACCGTCGTGGAAACAGACACGGTAAACTGATAAAAGCAACCAAACGCGCAAAAACATCACAGCTGTAACTCATGTCAAAAAACGAACTGAAATTTTATTTTTAGAAATTGGTGTAGTGGCAATGCAATAATAAAATAATTAAATCATGTTTTTTCAACGTTTCGGTAATTTCCGTTACCTTTATCAAAAAACGGGAAATTAGTGACAATAAATTTAGCGACCTAATACAAATAGCGTATGAACGGATGACCTACCACTTTTTTAATATTCTTTTCTTTAAACGATAGTAATATTAGTAAAAAATTCGTTAAAATTTTAAAATCCAGTAATTCAGAATCAAACCTATCTAATATATACACACATCGAGAAAAATCATAATTAAAGTAGGCTATGCGAATGGATTGTTACTTTAGCCACTTCCACATAATGACATTCATTACTTGAGATTCAATCTAAACGTTTGTGTCAAATATTTTCGAACGATTATTAGATTACATTAAATTAAAAAAGTGGTATTCAACATAGAGCAGAAAGCAAAAATGATCGAATGCTACTTTCGTACAGGTACACGAAAGTAAATGACAAATGGCAATATTCAATTCCAGAATGCTTGGCTGATTTTCATCAAAAATATCCTGAATTAGTTTTTGACTACAATGGTGTTTACAATGTTTTGACAAGACCTGTGCAGTTATTCAGGGAGATTAGTAACGTTGGTCGAAAAACTGATAGTGGACGACCATCTAAACATACAGCTGAAAATCATTCAGCATATTATTGATGAAAATCCAAACAACATCCATTTCAGCAATGGTCCAACAGAAAAATCTGTCCTATGGCACATGCCAACTCATTCCACAGAAAAGTTTGCACTGTTACGTATACAGATCATTTAGAAAAGAGATGAATCTAGAGTGGGACGGTTGTAAAACATATACAGAATGGCACACTTGCCAATGCGTTAATGCAGTGTATGTTTTACAACTGCCCCACTCTCTATCTATCTCTTTTCAAGCTCGCCTTAGTCGTTCTAAATGATCTGTATAAGCTATCTGTATAAGCAATGTTTTCATGAGGTTCTTCGACTGGATTATCCAAGACGAGTGGAATTTTGTCAATGATTCCAAAATAATCTTAACAATGAGGATATCCTTAATATGGCTTTTTTCTCAGATGAGGCTTGGTTTCATCTTTCTGGATATGTAAATTCACAGAATATGAGTTTGTGGTCATCGATAAATCCTAAATTTTTTTGTTGGAAAATCATTGCATACCCAAAAAGTTGGTGTTTTGGGTTGGTGTTTTGAAGGCACACTGACTGCTTCACGATATTGTAATGAAATACTCGCTCCATTTATAAATCAACTGGATGATGCAGAATTACAAAACGGGTATTTCCAGCAAGATGGTGCACCAGCACATACGACCATAGAAACACTTCAATATCTGAGAGAATTTTTTGATGATAGAATAATAAGCAGGAACGCTGAAGTCTCATATGCAACTAGATCTTGGGATGCTTATATATGCAGGGTTCATTGATCTTTAATTATTTTAATTATTGTATTGCTTACACCATTAAATATGTATTAAAGTAACAAAAAAATGTAAAAAAGTGTTGTTTTATTAATTTGAAGATATTCCGAAGACTCCGACAGCCGTCAAACTTTAAAAACATTTAATTTTAGTAGTTTGTAATTAAAATAATGTAGTTGAATCCTGTATCCTATAATACTTGAATAGATGAATAGTACAAAAATACTTTGTTTCCGCAATACTTATACAATTCTTTTATTAATATCTAAAAAATACTTTGGCAGATTTGCATGATATTTTTATAAATCTTTGATATCTTAGATATCTTTAGGAACTGCTACAACTGATCTACTGATTTAGTTTCATATTGTATTAAATTACACAGAAACAACCGGTAAAAAGAATGTTCTTAAAATACATTTACATCAAACATTATAAGTTAAACATCATATAAGTCTGAAAACCTTCAGGATTATTAACGACGTAATTCATGTTTCTCATAAATCCATTTTAATATCTACCACTGAGTGCAAATCATAACCGCAAGAGGGTGGAAGCGATGACAATCTAAGGGCTGGAGACTGGGTAATTTAAAATGCCTGTCTCGTAGTAGACATTTTCTAAGAGCAAATTACATCCCAAATTTCATATTAAAAATATATTGTGTTAATAAAACGTGAACTAAAATTACATCTAGAACCAGAAAGTAAACAGCAGAAGTTAAGTTCCTAAAAATTTATCTGTTTAAAGTTATTGTCTAATTAATTTCTTGAATTAATAAAACTAGTGCTATAATCCAGTAAATAAACATTGAAGATATAAGTGAATGATAAAATAAGTGTAAATGATTTTTTTTCATTATTGACACAAGTACCATATCCCAGTAGCACGTACGATATTAACTACATCTTCATCAATACTCTACATCTTTTACCCCAACATTCAAGAAGCTAATAATAACCCCTGCGTACATTTCAGTAATTGGAAAGCTGGTCCTGCAGCTTCGAAATTCCGATTACTATTCCCCCATTTCTGTTATCACATCCCTTAAGATATAGTCGGAACCCTAACGCTAATACTTACTTATTGCATCGGATACAAGGACCTTGCAATTTTATAGATGAATCTGAGCCAATTTTATAGCGAAGTAGAAATCCCCAGGAGCTATTTCTTACAATGGTTGACATTTTATTTGTGCAAGCAAGCGATATATCACAAAATTATATAATTGAATGCGGTAAAATGGTGACCACACTCCACCTCCTGTCATGTTGCAATACTACACTCATATCTATAAATGATGTACACCGACATTCAAAAGTAGTAAACTAAAGGCCGTTTACAAAAACAGTTCAAAATCTGTCTATATAAACTAAACTAAACTTGTTTTATTTCAAGTGAGTTAGTTTGAGCTCTATATATTTCTTCGCTAAATATTTATTTAATTAAATTAGAGCAACATTTCGCAAAATTGAGAAAAATATAATTAACAAAAATTTAGAGCTGTAGTATAAAGCACTTGCATCATATAAAATGAAACTAGGACTAACATAACTAACATTCAATAAAATAAATAGCTACAAAGACCTATAAATACAAATACATTGCGTCATGTAAAACGATAAGAATAGAATTTATATGTATTTATTCGCCGACCTTTTCTGTCACTTGTCGTGACACTAAATGTCTATGTTATCGCAACATCCACTCCTTGCCTTCTCCTACATTTTAATACTCTCATACACTGTTTCATTGATAACATTTTGAATGAATGAAATAATGAATAATGAAATACATTTAATATCAGAATAAAATCCTGCATAACTTTCAACACAAGTCTATCAAGACAGTGATGTATTTCTGTGTTCATTAATCAATTGTTTGTCAATACACGATATTCTATAGCAAAGGATACATACTACATATTTTTGAAAAACTTATAAAAACTAAACTTCATAAGTTTTATCAGACAGACAACCGTTTGTTTCTATAGGTTTCATTCATATAGCCACACACACATTCACTGATAATTCCACTTATTATGTAGGTACAAGATACAATCGTGTATGATGTGATCTGCCACCGTTCTGTTCAACCCAGATTTTAAGTAAGTCTAAACTAAGCAATTTTCCAGCCCAAAGGAATCATTTAATTAGTAACACTAAAAGAAAATACTGAGCTTAGAACAAATAAGATTTAGTGACTCTTCGAAACTAAATAATTGATGATGATGTCATTCTGTCGCGTTGCAAAGGCGATTCATGAATACGAATAAGTTATGGAGCTTCATTTGTTCTGCAGCAAGTGCTGTGTTTCTTTGAATAAGCAATTAAATAGAAATGCACTCAATAAATCAATAAAATCGTTTAATAAGAATCAGAGTTATCTGACAAAGCTAATGTCAGGTGTTACTCAAAAACAAAAGCTGGATTCTGAATTCTAAATATCTTTTAATGTATTTAACCATAAAACAGTGCGTTTAACACACAGTGGAATTGTTGCTAACTCTGAAAATTTTAATTTACAAAATTTTACAACTAAACACAACAAGGCGAAGCACCTTCTTGTGAACGACAAGGAAAGGAAAATGCCTGAAGGAAACCTTAAAACAGCACTGATGTGGCAACACAATCTTGAACTGCATTACGCACGAGACATTCTTGTGAGCTGCAATTTGATGTTAAACACGTATGCCATTAAGTTCAAAACAATCATCAAAAGTAAGGTGATTAATTGTGCCATGATTTTATATGTGTCAAAACTACTCCTAAAAAAATATAAAAATACGTATGACTTTAAAATTAGAAAGGATGAAGACCGAAGATCAATTCGCTAGTTGACTTTGAGGACATTTAAACGAAT
Source organism: Holotrichia oblita (assembly GCA_023690525.1). Classification (NCBI taxonomy): domain Eukaryota; kingdom Metazoa; phylum Arthropoda; class Insecta; order Coleoptera; family Scarabaeidae; genus Holotrichia; species Holotrichia oblita. The sequence goes on from CM043015.1 coordinate 73,691,572, forward strand.
GTTAAAAATAATTTACATGTTCATGTTTACTAATACATTAATCGTTTCTGCAAGGATATTACAACCGAAATTAATGGTCAATCGGTAGAATGTACGCTAATTTATGCGTCATAAATCTTCTTAAAGACAAAGGCGCCAAAGCAACAAAGTATACACAAAGTTAAGTCGAATTCATATTTTATGAATACGTAAGATGTAACCTAAACAACCATACGTCATAGACGAACTATTCCAACAACCGTTGGGTAGTAGAATTAAAGATGTACTTAAACCTCAATAAGATGTTAATTACACTATAAATAAGTCAAAGTAGATCGATATAAAAGGTTACTATTTCTTATGGTAACCTAGTTATAGCCATAAATTAGTTATATATACACAATTGAACTTCTGATTTTGTATTTGTTTAATCTTCATATACATAGAACAGCAAAATGTTAACATGGTTTTGTTTGCTCAAAATGAACCTATTCTCGGTCCACTAATCTATATTATACTACTACTATTTATTTCTTGTTTACAATCGTTCTTATTATACGTTATTGCAAACAAAAATTGACCTATTTTAATTTTTTTACTAACAACTAAACAGAGTATCATACTTGGGCCTTAATAATTAGTTAATTAAATAGAACTTTTAAAGCTACTGAATTAATTTTTGAATAATCGATATACCTAATTTATTGGACACAAAACAAAAATTCAATACAGCTCCGACGCGTTTCAACAGGGAAGCTATCATTATCAAGGCAATAATAACACTAAATTTAAGCTTAACAACTTAAAACCTTGTCGTTATACACAATCGATGATCCGCCAGTCCTCATTTATCTTCCGGGTGAGGTAAACAATATTCTATACAGAATCGGGCCATTGTTGAAGTTCATTAATCTTGACTTGTTTTTGTGAATTTCATCTAAAAATGTGTAATTACCTAATTGATCTAATTAGTTTTAGATTTATTTCATGAATCGTGCGATCTGTTTCAAAAACAACACTGTACAACGCTAAACTTTCATTTCGATCGCATCTGAGATAAGCCAACATATTTTTCATTATAATCATTACCATATCTTTCGTAAATTTCTGATTTTTCTAAAAGTATTATTCTTTTGGCTTGCCAATAAAACTACGAAAACACTTGGAATGGCTAAAAACCATTACACTTGGTCACATCTTTTTTCAATTTGGACTCGTGCTCTATGCTCTCTCGCCTAATTCAAAGCAATTGTGAGAAGTCTGTGAACCACAATATTAAGTTCTGCTACATTCTGCCGGACACAATGATAGAAATCCGAAGGAATATAACGAAGTGTACTGGTTCCGTTCTTACACACATCTAAAAACTATTAAACTTATTAAAATATTCGAAATCTTGTTTTTGGAAAGCTACTTATCTCCTTGTTTTATACCTGTCATTTCTAAGCCTTTTTGATGCCTGCTTATTTATTTATGCCATGACATTTTTGGATATACTCACACTGCTTTTGAAAGAAATTTTAATTTTTCAACCATCCTGAAAATATGTTGGAAAACTTAATCTTGTTCCAAACTTAACTTAATAACCACTGGATGAACTTTCTGGATAAAGTTCTTGTGATTGTTTTTATTTTTAAAAAATTCTAAACAAATGCAAAGTTAATAAAAACACATGGTAGTCCTGTAACATGAAAGCTCAAGAAAGCATCTAAATAGGCTAATGATTGCAACAATGCTCGTTTAATAAAGGACGACTATAGTATATAAACGCCCAAATTCATAGTACGACGAATAATAGCGATATTTACTACAAAAAAGAGGCATATTAGTTCTTTTTAAGAATGGTATGTTTCGGAGTTAAACAATTTACTGCTAGTACACTATGGATATTATACCTTATCTCCTATTACATGCAAAGAAGTCCCAAAATCAAACTTATTAACGCAATTCAAAGAAGTATATTAAAAAAAAGATCTTTAACTTATTTGCGCAAAGAAGGTATTGTAAGGTAAATAAAATATTGATTGCAATCTATGTAAATATTGGAAAAGAGTAATCTCAATTGATATCCTCTTAAGCATAAATTTATCTTCGACAAGTAAAGTAAATTTATCCTGTATACTGAGAGCTTTGCTAAAGCCTATATAGATTACATCAACCTGTCGATATCGATTCACACTTCCAAAACAAATTCTGGATATGTGAGAGATTATTTTGGTCGATTCTTTTTAAAACGGTGGTAGATACTCTATCATGGTTCAACTTTAACTTCCAGTAACAAGTACTTAGAAATATGGCCGAAGAGAATAAATTAATAACGCATACATCTAAGAGTATCATCCACGTAAAATAAACGTAATCATTAAATTAAAGGTAAACAATGAATTGTTTGTCAAATTATTAGTAGTGCCAATCGATATCCTTAGTTTATTACTTTATATCTTACACCTACATTTACGATTTACTTGTTGCGTGTGAACGCAACTTAATATTAATACCCGCCCCAATTTTACGGTCACATCACGTTTTTGAAAGGCGATTGAATGTGTTGCTACTATTTAATTAAAGGAAAAAAACAGTTGCATACAAAGGTTATTGACGGTAAAATTTGCGATATATATACTGATAAAAATTGGCAGCAATCTCTTGTCATTCAAGCGAAGTACAGTTAGATGTAATTGCGATTCGTGCTAGTTTTTGCGATACCCGTGCACACGATATTCATGCGGATATTCAAATCGAAAAATGACATCATTAAATTCATGTATTTCTGTAAGAAAGAAAAAAGAATCTGCCAGTCTTTTGCGGTGCCAGATTTTATGTATATTATTGTAAAAGGCCATCACAACGGGAGACTGACTGACAATTTTGTTCGTGGATGTTATTAACGCAACTGGAGCGCGACGCAAAGTCAATAGCATTAGTAATTGGCTTCGGATAAAATGACTTTTATTTTTAGGTTTATACGAGAAAGAAAACATTTAATACAGACGTAATTTAAGACGTCGTTAAATGTAAGCGATGTTATTTTTTCTAATTTCATACACTTCTTTTTCTTTGTTTATTCCGATAGAAACGCAATACTCAATAGTGTCTTGTTTCCGTCTTGTTCCCTCAGGTGATTGAATTTAATCTCAACATGCAATACACGGTACTGGTTATAGCTGATTGATATAGTACTTTGATGTTAATTGTAATAAACTGAAACATTTAATTACGACTGAGAAATATTCTATTGTATTCTATTTAATTGTAAGCGAATTATTTTCTTATACACCTGTAATTAGCAGTAATGACCTAAGCGTAATCAATTACTAATATGAAATATATGCATATAGTATGTCAACAGTAAATACCGCCTTTTCAGGGCATATAATAAAAAAATACATTGCAGATTTGCTAACCAATAATAGATGCACAATGTACTGTAAAATTATTCATTATTTTCATAGGAATTAATACAACTTTTTGTTATTTTAAATAGATCCCCGCACATTATGCCATTTTAACATTTTTTTAGAAGAAAAAATTACGTGGAAAAAGATACACTAAGGTATGTTTGTACATAATAGGTTCTTTCCAACAATACCATTAGAACTAATTCCAGAACCCGTTCATAACTGCAAAGTGCGCAAGCGCGATTTCTCTACCGGTTCAGAACTAATTCTAAATAAGCGTTCCTTGGAACACAAATTAGAACTTACACTCAGCTGTTTCAAATATTTACAGATAGCTTAACCTAAAAAATAAGGTATCAACATGGCAGGTAAATATTGACTTCTGCATAATTAATAACTAAAACCTGCGAATAGATGAATGTACACTACCTAAAAAATTTTCATTTTTTACACGAGTTTTTCCTATTAATAATTCTAATGCGTCCTCTTCGCTTGTATCTGAGTCAAAGTAAATGTTATCATCCTCAAAATTGCTCATTTTAGTATTTATTTAAAAAGCAAAACTTCTTGTATGCATGTCGATTCTAGTAGTTCCTACCTTGAATCAAGTACTGGTTTCACCGTTCTTGAATTCGTTCTGGTACCAGTTCGTAATCTGTAGGAATAGAGATTTTTCTATCTTGATTCCAGTTTTCCAGTTTCCTTGTTCGAATATGCATTTCATTTTGGGCATGCGCTGGCTAATTCTGAACTAGTTCTAAGCGTTGTTGGAAAGAACTTAATGTTAAAAATTTTTCGGGATTATTTAAAAACCAAAGTTAACTTAAACTTTCGGAAAAATTTAAATTTATAGTAAATTAATTGCCAAACAATTATAGCCACAAATCAATGGTTTAACAATTTATCTATGTACATATACGGTACTCTACTCCTTTACCACCAAGAAGTGCTACAACATGTAAATAATTTTGATATCATATTTGTGAAATTATGTAAATGATGAAGGAATTCAATAGCAGTTGTATAATAGTTGCTGTATAAAAGTAACTTTTATAGTAGTTACTGCTATGTGGGGGAAAGCGCTTTAAGTATATCATTTTAAATTTGCCGCCATGCTATGCTATTGCCACCTATGTTATGACTATCGAGATATGACTAACCGATATTTTTCTAGGAATATACTTAACATTAAGTTGCCGATTTGTAAGTAGTCTGCGCTTTGGTACCAAACATCCCTGTCAAATTGTCAAAATTACTAAGTAATCGGTAGCAATTTTGGCAGACAAAAAGTGCAAAGAAAATAAATATATAGAATGAATTGTCCTAGAAACGAGCAATTAGGTATGCTATGAGTTTTCATCAAATCTCAACGAAATTCCAGACTAGCGCAAAATTGTGCAAGATCTGAATATAAGCCGCGAATCTATGTATGAAGCGAATTTTAAAGAAGCACAAATACAAAAATTTCAAGTATCAGATCAACCAATATTTATATGGAGCAGACATTTTATAATTGGTTACTGAATCATCAAATCGAAAACGAAAGCTTTATCCGTAGAGTTATCTTTTTGGATGAATGAAGATTTACGAATCTAGGTAGGTGCTTTCAATAAACAAAACACAAGATATTGGGCTCAAACTAACCAGCATTTATTTAGAGAGGAGGCATATCCAGAACGTTTTGGTTTTAACCTGTGGTGAGTAACCAGTTACTACCACCAACAATTTTTTATGGCAAAATTTAAATTGTACAATTTAAAAATTGTACATTTTATAGGCTAATGTTGTGGAAAATGTAAGTGTAAGTTTTGGTAATACTAATGGATGAATATCGTCAAATTCAACAAACTTCTCACAACAATAAAATTATAAAGTGATCAGAATACCGAAATAGTGAAAGGTATGCATGTCTTATTGGACAACTTGCAGTGGCTAACTGGTCATAACCGACACACCGTTGCTTTTTCAAAATAACGAAGTTGTATAACGTAGCGCCAAAAATAAACATTTTATTACATTGGTCGTGTTCAGTTAGCATATTAGTAAGTTACCGGTAGGTACCCATCAGTGAAGTAATGTACTGAATACCTACACCGTAGGCATTGTACCATTAGCGATATAGACATTCAGTGCGGTGCTTCATTTGTCGTTATTTACCCATGTGATAACTGAACGCAACCATTATGTATCTATTATTGGTTAGCAAGTCTTCAATTTTTGTTTTTCACCGGATGTTCTGGAAAGGTTTTATATTTCATTGATTCACTAGAAAGATATATAAAATATAATCATTATAATGATATAATAATTTCTTATAATGTTTAACGCTCTCTACAATAACAACGAATTTCTCCAATACTACTAAACCTCGTACAAGAAATTCCTTTAGGAAGCCGAAATAGAAATATGTCCATCTTTGTCTCGCTAATGAAATTTGCCACACCACATTTTGTCCTACGGCAAAAACGTGGCAATAAATTTTCCGTTTATGGTAACGTTGCAGTCGCTTACTGCTACTACAATATCAGTGACTCATGCGATCAAATGCATACTTACAGATACAACGAATATTATGCCATTCATGGTGCAGTTCTTCAATGAATACTTATTGTTTGGGCGGCGGCCGTAAATTGTCTACAATTGACTGCAAAAAATACGTCGTATGTGTAATAGTGAACAATTTGAACTTGAACTTAAAAGTTCGTCTTCAATTATCATCTCCGCCAGATTTGTTATATGAAGTATTAATTAATTTTCTCGTGTATTGGATATGCTATCCAACTTGCTAGATACAAATGCCTAAACAAGCTGAATCCACCACTACAGTCACTTGTCAAGATAGAATAACAAAAGAAGAGAGGCACAGTTTTGAGCACAGTATTTTTGAAATTGAAAAGTATGTTGCTTCTTGACTTTCTCATGATCGTCATCCCATCAACGCCATCCAGATGAAAAAGGCAGTTTTGCTTCTGCGGGTCAACGCCAGATTCCATACAATTGCTTTAACGAGAGAAAACCTTCAATAAGTCCACTACAGTTCTGACTTGGCGCCATTTAATTTTTAGACGTTCGCGTCTCTTAAAATTGCTCTGGAAAGCAAACTATTCGGTATCCAATTGGAAATTCAACATATACATATATGATATCCCTACACAAACATTACTTACTTTAGACATACATATTTATTTTGCTCAAAAAAATTGTGTCGAATTATTTATAAATATTCTTATTTTTCCTTTATTTATACTTTAGAATAAATATTTTTATAGTGTGCTATTTTGTATTTCTTAAGAAAATGTCAATCTACGTTGCTATTAAAAATTAAATTAAAAATGAATACTTAAGCCAAAAGATGAGGTTTTATTTAAAATTCAATTTTCCGAATAAATAAAGTATTACATCAATCAGTTAGTTAAGTGGAATTACGTACTTTAAAAGCATTTATCTTACCAGACCGTTATCCAAATTGTAGTTTTATACAGGATCCGTTAACTCACCTGAAACAAAAAAAACAACATGATTCTTGGACGTCGCATTTTCCTTATTTACTTTCTAGCTATATTATCAAGCTACATTGTTAGACTAGCCAATATTGTTGTGCCCTATATACGTATCTGCATTACAAACAGATCCGCGTGTTTATCGATTCATAAAACTCGCACTTTACACGAGCAGGGTGATTTCGGGTCGGCTTTGAAATTGAACAGAAATAACAAAATCAATATGTGTAATGTGTATACAAGTATGTTACAACGTTATGTTACAATGTTAAAACAATATAAGATAAGAATTGATAAAATGCACAAAAACACGTTTGTTTATTTTAAGTGTTTTTGTGCATTTTATTAAAATGGGATTTCAACATGTAAATACCAATTCACTCACAATAATAAAAATTGCGATTTGAAATTTTCCGAAAGGTAATTTTAGGTATAGTTCTTTCGTTTTAAAATAATTTTAGATATCTGCTTTTTCAGGTTACACAGGAAATGCGTATGAACTTTCTTATTTCAAATAATGTTACCTGGTTTTTGTTATCGATTTGCTCAAATGCTCTAACATGAGCCCGTTTTGAATTATCTCATTTTTTACATAAAAGTTAAATGATAATTGCAGGCTATTACAAATTAAATTAAATACAATTAAAATCGTTTAATCTATGAAGCTAAGTATACCACAAATAAATCTTCTTAGTTGTCATTAGCATAATTTTTCTTGTTGCTATAATTACTGCGAACTAACGGACTGGCATTACCACTACAAATAGCATTAAGAATTTAAATCCCAACTGCCACAAATCGTAGTTATCGTCGTAATTTCTGCCATTAAACACCTTTAAAATATTGATTCAAATTTAAGAAGGAATATGTCTAAAATCTAATAATCACTTACTGTGAATGTGCTACAATGCGACAATCGACAGACTCGGTCGCCCAATACTTACCAGAAATATCTTAAACAATCTTTTAAACATTAAAGAATTCATTGCGTTTTCTTGGCTTCTTTCGAACCAAAACCAGCTAAAACAAAACCTGTACAATTTACAATACTCGTGCATTAGTGTTTTTGTTAACATTGTTTGCTGATCTTATATCACTGTAATTATTGATTTAGACGTTTCAGACTATTATTACACAGTTACTTCTTTTGTTTTGATTTATCCATTCAATTTCCATAGTAATCGATTCAATAAAATCAAATTTAAGGCAAAAAAAACTCTGAAGCTATTATGTTCAGTTATAGGGAAGTAAAAACATACTGCCGCTACTTTTGCACATACTATGGAATAAAACTAAGAAACTATTAGTTGCTATCGATAGTGTGGAGGAATGGTGCCTTATACAGGGACTCTCAGTTAATCCACAGAAAACAAAATTGGTTGCTTTTACCAATATGAGGAAACTCGATGACCTGGGCGGCATTAAACTGTTTGGGCAAGAGTTACAATTAACCAAGGAAGTAAAGTATCTGGGCGTTACGCTTGATGCTCAACTGAACTGGAGGAATCACTTAGTCAGCATAACGATATTCTGGCGCTGCAGAAGAGTTCTTGGTAAAACCTGGGGATTGAAACCGAAGGTTATTCATTGGCTATACACTGTAGTGGTAAGACCGACGATAACCTACGGAGCCGTAGTCTGACGGAGAAGGACAGAAGTGTCCTCGGCAGTGGGACTGCTAACTGCTGTCCAGCGACAGGTGCTGCTGGGAATCACCGGAGCAAGTAACGGCACAGGAACCGCATCCTTGGAGACCATTGTGGGCCTCCTCCGCTGGAGCTTTACGTAAAGACGGAGGCTATGGCTGCGATCCTTAGACTGAAAACCAATAAAGTGCGGTACCCTAATACTGGGATAGCAGGCCACACTGACACTACGGGTACGGTACTGGACGGGCCTTTGTTGCAAATGCCAACGGACAGTACGGCACCCGAAATTACTTTCACTGAAAAGGTGAAAATCTCAATACCGAACAGAGACCAGCCACGGGGTGACTTCGTTGCCTCTGATGACTGGTTCACGGACGGATCCAAATCCAGTAAGGGCACAGGAGCCGGTATTTATGGTCTGAGTCCAAGAGATAAGATATCCTTAAGCCTGGGAGAGCATGCAACAGTCTTCCAGGCAGAAGTATTCGCTATTGCAGCCTGCGCAGAACTGATTGCAAAGGGAAGCTGCACGAAGAGAAAAATAAACATAATGACTAATAGTCAGGCCTGCAACGTCTCAACGATGCAAAACAGAAACACAAAAAGAAGGTAGAGCGCCGCGCTCAGAAATGCCGCCAAATAAATAATGGTGAGGGAAAAAAAAAATTATATATAATAAGAAACCAAAATATGCCCCTTATCACCTACCCTTAGTAGTTCGGATTTTGGCCAGCTTATGCGGTGAGTGGGGTGAAAAAAAAATACCTTGATAACCTGAACGCGTGGCGGAGAATGGCAGATGTACCGCCGTGGTGATAAGATTGGATACAAAAAAAAAAAACAATAACTAGGCGTAAATATAAATGCCAAAATCCCTTAAAGAAAATATTAAAAAGGGAACATTCTTATTAGAGAGTAATTTAGTATTTTAATAATAATTAATTAAAATCAAAATGTTGATCAACTCAGCTACTAGTAACATTACCACAGTTTAAGTTTAAGATACGATATAAGTATATGAAATGAGCAAAAAAATAAATACAATATACCCTTACATTGACAAAATCCAACAAGTATGTAGATATATGTACATATGTATATATCAGAATGGTTTGGTCCAAACTTTCTGTTACACCTGTATCACATGTAATAATTTTAATAATATGTAACGGTTTTACACAAATCTCAAAACTGTAATAATACTAACTTTTAGTTGTTCTAAAATGAAAGAATGAAGCAACTAATATGATTCCCGTTTATTATAATAGTATAATACACTTAAAAATTAAAAGGGCAAAAAAAATATATATGTATAGATATGTTCCTTTTTCTTTCAGCTAATTGGTCAGATAATGAATGATACGTATATTAAGAAAAGAAAAAAAAGGAAAAGGGGGGAGGGGAAGGTAACTTAAAATCTAAACTTAGCTTGTCCTTCAGCGAAATGGGTGCGGAAAAGCGTCCAAATTGCCGTACGTTCCGGGAAGAAAAAAATAGAGATGCCCATGCGAGGTCGTTGCTGGGGCGTTCAACAAGGACTCCAAAGGTCATTCAAAGACGAAGCAAAAGAATCTTTGTCCAATCGGAATTTATATGTGACGGAGACTAAATACTCCCTTAATACTTCAAAAATTTTGTAAGTACTAATTACTAAGTACTAACTGCCTAAAATAATGAAAAAGAGAACCATTTAAATCTAAGACAAGAAGTAGAGGTCAAAATAACATACCTAAGATGGTATTAGGCAAAAAGATCAAAAAGAATGTGTAGAAAAAAAATGGAACGAAATCATCTGTCGGCGATTAAATCCGGCAATGCCGTTGTAAAATTAATTACACTAATTGCAGAAATAAAGCCTGCTATCAGCAGTGATACTTTTCCCAAAATCGTCGCAACAAGCGTATTACCAAATCACACATATGCTAATACAATATTTCGGCAATCGGCCGCACTAATAATTCGTGTACCGACTTTATAGACTACACACACCGGAATGTCCCGCAGAGCTAGGCCGGTGATAAGACCAAGATCAAAAGAGAAGGAAGATGACCACAAAAAAAAAGAGTTTACCAAGTGGACCAATATAAAGGAGTATTTAAATAAATCGAAATCTAAGAAATAAAACACATCACTGAAGCAACCAGAGATGGCGATAAGAGTACTAAATTTGTTAGAAATAATAGATATTTAAATGCTATAACGATGACTAAATATATACACTGGTATTAAAGGTAAATTCAACCGTTACACCCTTAAAGAAGCATCTATACAACACGGGTCGAGTGAGCGAAAGGATCGGAAAGGATCTATTGGAGCCTTCGAGGGTACTCAAGTTTCCAGTGGGCAGGTTACTGGACTTTATAGAGGACAGTAAACTTCTCAACTGGAAATGAGGGCTTCAATAGAGATGGTACAAAGAGCACCCAGCTCAAGTGCCTGGACTATAGGTGTCCAACCCTAACTGAATAGAATAGAATAGAATAGATATCGATATTTTCTGGATATTTTTTTTCAAACACTCGATATTATTTTGTATGGAGACATGGCATATTTATACCACATACATAGTGTGAGATATTTTAAGCGTATCAGGTTTGCGATCGGTCAGCTAGCTGTAAGTATGATAGCAATCTTTAATTGCAAATTAGTATGCAGTCGTGTTGTGTATAAATGTGCCATGGTCGGTGAGCATGCTTAACCGACCCATGCCGATATTTTTTCTTATAATTTAAATTAAATGCAAAATCGCATGCGCACGCTGCTCGCATGTTTACAGAATTATCCATGTTTAATAATAATATTTTCTTGTAGAAATATATTTAAAATATGACATTTGTTGTTGTTGTCAAAGACTATACAAAAATCACTTCCTTGGTGATACTAAACTCATTATATATTTCTAGACATATGTATGTACATATGTGTATATGTATGCATGTATATATATAGAAACAAGAAAAACGCATTAATATATTCGTTTTTATTGAATTGAGTAGTAATGGCAATATATAGAAATTTACATAATGAATTACTTTGGTTTAATTGTAAAAGCATTCCGGTCAAACATTTGGAAACGATTTTATACCTGACGTGTTAGTAGTGTCTTTCGCAATACCTGTAAGCGGTACAATTTGACATTATATAAAAGTTTTGAAGTTCCTTTTTTACTTCGTGACTCAGAATTATGAGCAGTTGTTAGCCACTAGACAGCAAATACTTTTGAAAATAAGATCATTTATTGGTTATTATCCGATCATGACAGTGAATCAAAAAGTAAAAGGAGACTATAACAAACATTCAAACTAAAACTATCTATTAAAACAACCGAACTACTAAATCCAAACACTAAAATATTTAATTTTAATTGTTAACGTTTGAATGTATAATAAAAGTATATCCGCATTATTTGTTCAATAGTTGGACATGGAAAAAATTTTTAAAACTGCGAATTATGACGTTAGCCGTGTGCAGATTTACGATCTGGGCAATTTAATACGTTAATTAAATACAAATTCATTGAAAGCGAAACGATCAGTAAAAAGTTCCAACCTAAACAAGTTTCACAACTTTTATTAATTTTTAATGTAATACATAAAGTTAAATTAAAAAGCTTCAATTAATGTGATACTCATTTGTTGCAGAAGTTGCATACTTCTATCTGTTACTGAAACGTGTGCTACATTATAGCCTAGTGTACATATAATCAATACAAGAAAGACGCCAATGGAAATAGATTGATAAATAATAACCACAAAACAGTAATAATAGCTGTTATTCAATTAACATCCTGCAAATAAGAAGCGTAACGGCCTGCTAATACTCAATAACGCAACTGTTCCTTCCATCTTCGTCGAGAAATTCAATTAATCGTCACATGAATGTACCAGATGGAAACAAAATAAAATCTATCATTTTAACAGTAAACAGGACTCGTTCTCCGCAATTACGCTTGCATTATTCTTGTCATTTGCTGAAATGTGTACACATTATTCACTGTTTACGCAATTTATTTCACGCAAATTAGCGTCACCAAGTCGGAGGTCATAAAATGCTACATAGGTTGTAGTAATTGGGTTTAATTAAATTGAATTTGTTTAAATTTAGTAAGTTAAAAAATGGACAAAACGAATTAGCTATGCGACAAAATAAACAAAAATGTAGTAATAATCGTGAAACCGCCAATACTTTACAGTAAGAAGTTGTCTTTACTTAAGTCTTAAGGAAATTATAAAATACCAGAGAATAAGTGGCCAATAGCGTGATAGCAGCAAATACATCTTCGAACAATAACTTATGGAATAACTGGAATTAACGAGTTTATTCCTTTATTCTAGTTATTCGATTATTCTAAGCTGTAAGTAGGGAAGTAAAGTAAGTAATCTAAGAATAAACGTGAGTGACTAATGAGTTTACAGTCGTGCCTACCATTATTTCTATGTATTCTCAGGAATAACTTTAAAACATTAATGAATACAATAGTGTCAGGAAAAAACAATTGTTCAAATACGTTTTAAACAAGTTAAACTACCTTTCCACATCGTACAAGATAGTTTGTGATTTGTACATTTTTCTTTTTTGGTAGAAATTATTTTGAACAAAATCATTTCTACGAAAATCAATCCCGTTTTTGTATATATTTCAGTAATCTTAATTTCAAGTGGTTTAGTTTTGAATAGAACCTCCAATTATTTTGTCATTTTCATTGAAAATGGTTTCAATGACACTGACAGTGCTAGACTTACTTAAGACTTGCAATTACTGCAACTAGTACAGAATATCGCTGTCTTCCTTCTTTTAGTTTCCTAGCTACCCTAGCAGTACATTCCCTTCAATGTGCTTCTAGTCAACAAAGAAAGGAAGCCTTATATGTCTAATTGGTCCACGAATAATTCTTCGGAAGTAAATGCAACTAAATGTTAAGGTTTTCATTTGATAGAGTGCAGGGGGGGCGATGCTCTTTACATATGTACTTACTATTTTTCTCAAATTAAATGTGGATTTTACAGTGGGAAATTTTCATTTAATTCATAAAGGACTTGCGTTAAAGTAAATTTTATTTTTCTACAAGCGACCACTTTATTGAAGTTCATTAGAGTAATTGAACCAATACCTTTATTTACTAAAAGAAACTTTCCTGCTGAAAAATGTTTACTTACTTTGAAAAAATGGTACGTATTACGCAGAGAACAATAGTTTTTCTTGTCATACGTTTACTTTTACCGTGAAAACGAGACATCGTTGATATAAACTTGTTGTTTACGGAAACATCCTTGAAATATTATCCTTGAAAACGTTCATCGTCCCTTAATATATGTATGTAGATCTCCTGTGCAAAGGTAATATCAATAAAAAAGACGCATATTCAAATTAGTTCATCAACTGTATACCCGACGTACAGAGGTCATTGGGTTAATAGAAAGGTCCATTAGTTCAATAACAATAACCGTAGCATATTTACCGAGCTAGTTGTGTACCGTAGTTCTTCCCGTGTTCACATCCACTGATGCCACTTCATTTTTAATTTTCTTTATTGCTTTTTTACAATATGAGTCAACTTACCTATCTATCTTTTCAACGCGTCCATTACCACGACTAATGAGATAAATACGGATAAAGTAGTAATTGGATGAATACGTTAGTAATTACTGACAGTAAACATTTTACGTCAACTGTTATGAGGGCGTCGTAATGTTACTATTCAGCCCGTTTCCGGTATTTTAGAAAAATAATTCTGAGAAATATTATTTGCAGTATTAATAGCAATGCAGATTAAGTACCTCTCAGGAAATGGTGAGTTCGACATTCTACTACAAAAACAAGTTCTATTTTTATCGTTCTTTTTTAACTTAACGGAATAGCTATTTTATTGTTCAGTAAAAGTCAAAATGTGAAGGTTGAAGAAGCTTAGATTTAACTATACTACATTAACATATGTAAAGATTCTTATAAAAACAAAATTGAAATGTGACGTTAAAACTTTTAGCGTCAACACTACCAAACGCGGCGCACTAGTTTTTAGTAACATATTTTAAACAATTATATATTTCATGTAGTACGAACTTCACGTCGGCACCAAACGTTGCAACTCAATTCTTGTGTTTGATGACTGCTAAAAATAAATATGTCGATATTTTTCCTTCTGATAGCGTATCAAATTATCCATAAATCTTTGGCAATAAAACAAAAAATGTACCCCGGCGGGTTATGACGTAGGTACCTATATTTAAATCAAAAAAACCAATCAATCACAAAAGCAAACGTAAAGCCAATGTGCCTTTATCATTAGTTCTTGCTCTAAACATTAGATTTGTTTGAACGAATTTATAATGTACATATGTATTTCATAGTACAGTACAATGCCAATGGTGTATGTATGTACTCTAATTCGGTACTGAAAAACTGTCGCTGGTGTGAACACGAAATTATATGTTTATGTCGGAATTTTATTTACCGCTTGGGAAAGTCCCTCATTCTGTACTTTGAAGCATGTATACTAAATGCGCCGTCGCCATGTATAAAGGTGTGAATGCCTAGAGCAAGACAGGGAAAATTAAAAAATTTTGATTTTAACAGAAAAAGTCAATATAATCGAAAACGTAAAACAAGAATGTCAATCACAGCGTTATCTAAAAATACAGAGTTGCAAAATCAATAATTTGTGCTATTAAAAAAAATGAAAAACTTATTGTCGATACGGTAACTAACACGCTAAATCCATCGAAAAAACGCACATCAAAAAAGTCAGCATTTCCGCTTTTAGAAGAGAAGTTGTACAACTGGTTTCTTAAACAACGAGACAAGAATTTTCCAGTTTCAGGGATTATGCTGAACCAGAAGGCATTTTCACTGTCTAAACAATTGAATACTGATACTTTCACAGCCAGTGATGGTTAGCTACAAAGATTTAAACATCGTCGTGGTATAAGGTTTTTGAAAATCACAGGGGATAAATTATCATCCAACCCAGTAGACTCTTTTAAAGAGGATCTAAATCTAAAACCATATTATTCAAGAGCATGACCTAAAGCGGCACCAGATTTATAATACTGATGACACAGGATTGTATTGGCGCTTATTGCCTGACAAAACTTATGTCTCATTAGTTGAAAAAACTGCTCCTGGATTAAAAATTTCTAGGCAACGACTGACGTTTATGAGTTGTGTAAATGCTTCAGGAGTACATAAGTGAAAGCCCTAGTGATAAGGAAATTAAAAATTCCAAGGTGTTTTAAGAATTTTAACAACCCATTGCTTTACAGAAACACTAAAAACGCGTGGATGACTGGGGAACTCTTTAAGGAATGGTTTTTTCGACATTTTGTATCTGAGGTGAGAGTTAAAATTATCTACCGCGTATTTCATACGGTTGATCATTTCAAAATTATTAATTCGTAAGTGAGATGTTTTCTGCGTAATCAGGAGTTACCTCAGAAAGCAATTCTCGTTGTGGATAATGCCCCGTCCTATTCACAGGTAACAGAACTAAGGACTAAAGATGGGATGATTTTTGTAAAATTCTTACCTCCTAATGTTACATCTTAGCTCCAACCCATGGACCAAGATATTTTAAGGCTCACCAAACTAGACTACAGAAATAGTTTACTGAGTTCTGTTGGATCAACGGAAGAAGGAATAGCTGCAGCACTCAGTAAGACTTCACTAAAAGATTCAATAATACACTTGGCTGCTGCGTGGGAGAAACTTAGCTCAACAGTAATTGAAACGTGTTGGAGAAACATTCTGTCGGATTTTAATGAACGTAATGAGGATGCAGACGAAGATAACCATCCATTAAGTACATTACGGGAAAAATTAAGATGTGAAAAACTTTGGTTCCTGATGTTATTAGGAATACAATAAATTTACTACAAGAAGTTGCTCCAGTAAGTTAATGCATAAGTGGTTTTAGAAGTTAATAGCATAATCAAAAACTGCAAATTTTAGGCTGGCTACACTGCTGCAGATGTGGAAGATTTGGACAAGGATGAGGCGGCAGATGAAGTGGAAATGTCTTCTTCAGATGAGGATGAAACTGAGTCCATTGAACAAAAAAAAATGCCATTACGACGCAATTAAAGCACTTAATGTAGCTGTAGCAATTCAAAATTCGATATATATGAGTGACGTCATCACTTTGAAAGCAATTCAAGAAAAAGCAGTTATGGCTAAAATTGCTCAAAAAAAAATCTTAGCGATGTTCATGTATAATTAATTTAAGTTTAAGTAATAAAGTTAATTTGTTTATTTACACCCTCGTTTCTATGAACACCCTCGTTAGTTTGAACGACCCACTGTATTTTTGTGTTCACATTATCGCGATTGTACTGTAATTATATTTTTTTTAGAATTTTCAATGTGGACACAAAACGGATTCAATGATTATTTCATATAGGGAGAATAACAGTTTTATTTTATTTTGTAGAAGAACAGATTAACACGTCATCGAATACAGGCAGTCAATACAGAATTTTCGGCATTATATGTTCTTGAACTGAGAGAATTTTGTATACAAGATGTGTAAAATAAAATAACAGAATTATCTGTTATATTGCAAATCTTACCTAATTGTATGACCTACTGTATCTGTACAATGACCAATATTGTAGATTGTAAATATATACACCGGGAAAAACTATCTGCTAGTATCGACTTTTACTTAACAGTTATCGAATG
Organism: Holotrichia oblita; assembly: GCA_023690525.1. Lineage (NCBI taxonomy): Eukaryota > Metazoa > Arthropoda > Insecta > Coleoptera > Scarabaeidae > Holotrichia > Holotrichia oblita. The sequence goes on from CM043015.1 coordinate 73,708,771, forward strand.
CATAATAACAATTAGGCTCATCTTTAGTAGGAATGATAATAATCTGATAAATGATTTTAAAAATTTGTCTACCTAACCATTTTCGAAGGAGAATCGACAATATCATTACTGTAGAATACATTATTAGTATACTTTATTTTTGAGTCTTTTATAATTACCTTAATTATAAATAATTTATTTTACTTTGTATACCATCTTGAGAAGCAAAGTATTCGCCCTTTTAGAAAACATGCCAAATCAATCAATTTGAATTCGGTCACAGTAAATGGAATATAAAATCGTTTCTATTTTGCATACATCGCCTATTCTCTCTAATATAACAATAATACACTTCAATTTAACTCCAGACGTTTGCACTGTTCGTAGACATCAATTTCAATTAGTTGAATCGATCCGGAAACCTTTTCTACATCGCCTCACATATTTACATTGAATGATTGCACGGAACTGCAGCACTCTCCGTTGTGAACAAACTCTTCCGTGACAGACGTATTTGGCAAATGTTAATATTTACTACATTTACGGATTTACGAAAAAGCATTTACCGTTCAACAACCTCTAAACATGCGAAAGTACGTCGTCTTGGTACCATAAAGTCCGCCAAAAGTGTAAGAAATATTAATGGAGCACCTGCTTCGAAACAAATAAATTTTGTATATAAACATGTATTATACCTATAAGCTTTCGAATTTACATTAAGATTTTTATGTAATTTTAGCGGATAAACTCATAAACCGACTTTAAATATGCAGTAAATGATTTACAAATAATCACATAATTGACGTAATTACAAATTATATAATTGGTTAAATAAATTATACCAATATTATACATATGTGTGTATAACATTATCATTAATTATGTAAAATAATTAATTTAAACTGATTGCTTAACAAATATAACAAGAACCTGCCTGCCTTAAATTACATTTACAAAATAAGTGTTACTGTAGAACACAACACACATAATTCGAAAAATTAATATTTCACTATTAAATCAATATAAATACTTGAGCGACCAATATAAAGTACGTATCTTAATGCATAGCACTTATAAATAAAAATGTTGCCAATACAATATTTGTCAGTTGCAAAATTACCAGACCGCAACCAAGTAGTCCATTAATCTTCATGATTAAAAGGTTTAGAGAACGTATTTTTAAACGATAATACAAATTTATAATTCGCATCGTGAATAAGCTGTCTGTTAAGCGTGTATTCATTTGTAATAATTTTATTGAATCCGTTTGAAATATCCTCTATTGTTATTATTTAATTTCACGCTATGGTAAATTGATCTTGCAAGCAAAATCTCTGAATAAACTCGATGAATTGTAAAGCACGACAGATGTTATATTAATTATAAATGTAGTCGTTACTATCTGTAGTTTATTTATATAATTATGTTCTATAATAAAGGAAAATTTTCTGGAATAGATTCTCATCAACTATCAATTTATTACAGTAAGAAATTCATCTGAACATGGTTGCGTTTGCGGCAATTAAAAAACATAAATCTCTTTTTTTGAGACATTTCAGGACTCTGGGGTAAATCGTTCATGACAACTAAAATTGGTTCTGGACTCAAAAGCGACTCCTGACGAACTCCAGCTGAGATAGGTTTTATTGATGACAATAACCTAAAATCATTCTGTTATGGAGGCATGTGGTAACAATTCTGACGACCCTGAGAGTGATTTCAGCGGGGATTATCCTATACATTAAGCCTTTATGCCATATCATATCAAAAAACCTGACGTTTACTAAAAATACCATCCCAACCCACTTTCATTTTTCTAAGACTGTTGTGAGCAAATTTTATGATTGTGAATAAATGGACACAATTTAGTTCCCAGTAAAACCGAACTGTTGGTCTTAGACAATCTGAACGATAAGAAGATCTTCGCTCAGCCTGCATAAGATGGTAGCTCAGCTATCTTAGAGAGGCAAGAGATGATCACGATATTATGTTTTCAGACATATGTAAAACAGCTAAGGTGGAACACAGCGTTAATAATGTTAAGGAGAAGCTCCAAGACATTCTCTAGTAGTTTCTTTAGAGCTGTGTTGAATCTCTTATCTGGTGTCTTCCCAGGTTTGTTGAAATCAATAATTCGGTTGACCTCCTCGAGACACTTTCCTGGGAGATCGTCCTGAAAAGGCAGTCCTTCCATAACGTCGCTGTACCTACTAAAAAGTTATTCTTTGTGCAAAATCCTAAGAAATTTGCACATGAAGCAGCATAATTCAACAATCTTGCGTAAGGACCACTGAGTAATTTGACCAGTAAAGGTATAGCAAATTATAATTTAGTTTGTAAAGTGGCAAAATTATATGTGTTCAGATACATAAATATGAATTTTCCATACCAATTTCAGCGGAACTCATCTTATTTCTTTTGTTATTTTTGCCTTCACTACTGTATTTACAGTATTCAGATCCAGCATTCACATTATGTCAGTAACAGTTCTAATTCGCCTCAAAATATAATAAGAACATGCCCAATCCATCTGCTTTATTGTAATACACTCATTTTATTAGCTTTTGTAGGCGTATGCACGCCTGTTTATATTCAAACGGAATGTATTTATGCGTCCTGTATCAATTAAAATATTTCAGTCCGCGAATTCACTGCACACGATTTTATTTATAGCTTCTGTGTTTGATGTGGATGCCTTGCTTCGCTAATTTATTAATTTATTTGGGAGTGAAGCATCAGAAAACACCGTATCAATTACATTTTGATATTACTAATGGTCAATTTGTGTCCGCTTTAACGGCTCTATTTTGAAAAGCAGTGATATATTGCAGTCCGGATAGTTATATAGTATAGTAGTGTTAGAGCTTATTTTGATAAGCAAGCTGGTATAAATCCTTGAATGCAATAAAGCGACTTAATATCATTGACGTAGTTTTGGCAATTTTGTTGATGTTAGCTGATATTAAGATAAAATTGTACCAAAAATTGCGAAGTAAATTTATAAAGCAATAAATTTCTTGATAGCAATTAGGTGATACATCATTTTTATAGCTAACTAGAGAACGGATTTTACGCTTGAATTGCAAAACTTCAGTAGGCGTTAAAGTCTTGCTTCCCGTGTGAAAATAGCTACTTTGCGGATCAATACTATCCTTTTGACCGAGTAAAATGGTGCTAGCTCTTCATTTACCTTATTTTGGGTCTAGCTCGTTTACTTCTATACATATATAACATTTTTTTAAATTATGGACTTAAAAATGTATCATAATAATAATGATTTAATATTTTTTGACATACCATAAAAAATGACAAGAAGGCAAAATATATTATAATTATACAAACGAATAAAGATTTTAAAATTTTTTTAGATAATCATTTTGTGCTACCTATTTTCACAATAATAATAACAGGCTTTTATTTTCCAAAAAAACAAACAAACGATACAAAGCAATGAAGAATAATAATATAAAAAAAAGAATCTTCGAAAATCCCAAGGTGGAGTTCAGTGAACTGTTCTTCCACTCAAACCTTGAATACATAAACAAATTATAGTTATAAATACAAGAGAAAATGAAACTAAAACTAATATTCCGTGAAGTGCCTACACATGTAAAAATATTGACAATGACTAGCTGTAGCATCAGCAATGAAGAAATATCTGACCATTACACTGACTAAAGAACTCTGCCTGAGATACCTCTTAAACACTGGGTAAGATAGGGTTTTGAAATAAAGAGATAACTGATTATATATTATACAAATCATATAAGAAAACGATCTCTCAAACAATGCAGTACGATGCAGCGGATATTCAGATGATGTACATCAGTTCTGAAGGTTATTTTCCTATAAAGGTAGGTAGGGTATTTATTATTGATGATCTTGTAAAAGAGACATGCAGTTTGTAAAATATACCGGTTTCTCATGCTCAGCCACCCAACCTCTTCGAGTTTGTGACTAATGTGATCAAACTTACGCACACCATAAGCAAATCTTAAGCATTTTGAACGCGCTGGATACGTCTACAAATATCAATAGCAAATCCAAAGATTGAAGTACAATATGCGAAATGAGACAAGACAAGAGAATTACAGAGCATCAGTTTGATATCAGTAGGTAAGTATGATCTGTGTAGGTACAGAAGTTTTAAATTGGAATAAGCATATCGGATATATTGGAGCATCTGAGATTGGAACCTGAAGCTGTTATCTATTGTCAAACCGAGGCTTACCGCGCTATCAACAATAGGTACCACTTCGGAATTAATATAGTTATTCTTACTTTATCCCTATTCCTTTGAAGGTCATTCTGCTTACCGAACAACATAACCATCGACTTTTTACTGTTCAACTTTAATAGATGCTCCGAACATACTCGTAATACTGTCATTAGTTCAGGGTTTATCCTGTTAACTGCTTCACCAACATCAGCAACGTCAAAACAATATTCCAGTAACGAGTCATCCGCATACATATGCACCCTGCCGTAATGTAATGATTTAAATAAATCACATGTATAGATAGAAAATAAGAGAGGGCCAAGAATGGAACCTTGTGGTACTCCCGCTTGCACTTTAACAGAAGCCGATTCCATTCCATTCAGTCGAACAAATTGAGATCTATCACACAAATAACTACAAAGAAAGTTAATACCACTGGGTTCTAGACCAATGTAGTGCAGAATAGACAGCATTACACGATGGTTTATTGTATCGAATGCTTTGCTAAAATCTAATAAAAGTAGTAGAGTTAGTTTATTGTGGTCAGTAGAAGTAATAATATTGTCGGTTAGATTTAGTAAAGAGGTTGTGGTGCTATGGCCTGGGCGAAATCCAGACTGGTATTGTGGTAGTATATTATACTGCTCCAGGTGTTCTCTGAGTTGAGAATCCAGAACCTTTTCAAGTATTTTGGAGAGAGTGGGCAATAAGATAATAGATCTGAGGTCGTCCAGCTCAACAGGACTGCTAATTTTAGGTATAGGAATGACGACAGCGGTTTTCCAAATAACTGGAAATTTTTGTTCTGAGATTCAAGTGTTAATTATATGAGTGATGTATTTCAATATAAATGGACAGCACAATCTAATAATCATATCCACGCTCATTCCGTCGCAGCCGGAAGACCTAGTGGTGATTATCCTATATATAGTATCAGGATCAGTCAATTTATATTCAAACACTGATCCAATATTATTCTTAGTACAGCTAGAGCAGTAATGCAGCAATTCTCTATGATTCGAATTAACGTGAGAAATATTAGTGACACAATGCTGATTTATATTATGAGCGTTGGTGAGGTGATAAGGAATAGAGGAGGAGCTGGAGGAATTTAATTTAAGAGATCTAAGTTCTCGCCAGGTAACTTTGCTGTTACCACTGTTGACAATGTGATTAAAGTATGCCTTTTTTTCACTTCTGATAGAAAGTGTAGTAAGGTTAGGGAGAGATTTATAGTAATCCCAATGACTCGATATACCACTAGCACGATATCTAGCTTTGCCTTTATCCCGTAAGGACATTAACAGCTTGATATTCTCCGTGAGCCAAGGAGCCCGAACTTCATTATTTTAAATGCAATTACCTAATTGTCTTTATTGATTTGTGCTGGCGAGACAAATTTAAGACTACTTTGTCTAATAAGTTTTGTCTCTAAAACCAGCGGTTTTTGAATTATTTCAGTATTTGTAAAAAAAGCTGTGACTAATGCATGTACAAATTTGAAATTTTAAGTAATTAATTAGGAAATTATTTTGTATTAAATGCAGTCCTACAACATTCACAAAACTAGATGTTCAGAAAAAAAATTTCAGGTTAAAATATTCTATTCTATTAACTTTTAAGTCTGAAAAGAGTCAGGAAGAAAACAGTGATTCTGATGTTCAATTCACACGTCTAGAATGTTATCAGGTTTATTGTTAAGATCGATGTGATGAGAAAACATGGATAAATACCATCACCACTATAAGTTTGTGAAAGTATGTGGCATATGTTCTTAAATAATAAAAGTTCCGTTAAACACAATATATTTAATTTTCCATGTTTATATTAAATTAAACGCCAGAATCGCAGAACGCCACATTCCATGCAGTTATTTTTAATTATGCATTTCTGACTGTAATATTATACTGGTATGTGAAGTTCAAAATGTCAAGCTTCATAAATATTCACATATTCTTCCAATAAAATAACCATATCTTTAATTGCAAGTTTACGAAGGTTATACATTTGACATTAGAATGATAAGGTAAGTGTGTCTATCTATAATTACCGTAGCTAAATTAAATGATCGCGATCAACTTAACAACTTAAGGAGACTTTGACAGACTCTAGCTCGTTTAGTAAATTGCATTTACTAAAAATACTAACTAAATTACATTTACACTTAAATATAGTACATATAATTCATATCCTTTGATATACAATACATCTTCCGAAAAGAGTTTTATCGTAAAAACTATTGTTTGCGTTTCTTTCATGGTGTAAGGTAAAACCAGTACTCTTGAACCACGGATTCACTTGTATTAATGTAGTGTTTGATTCATTCACTACGTAACTTAAACTTGCATCTCTAATCAGGAGTGAGGTATTATCGACAAATGAGCATACGTTTGCTTTCTCTACATTATTTGATAAATCGTGAATGTATATTAAAAACAGTAAAGGATCTAATATAGGAAATTGCGGTACACCCATTTCTGGCTCTCCCACATCACTACATGTTCTCTATAACTTAAGTATGACTAATCAACCGATGCACCTGACTTCTGATACCATAAGATATACAGCTACTCAAATAGTAATCTGTATTTGACGCAGTAAAAGTATTTCACAGGTTACAGTAAGTTAACACCGTATCCTCTTTATCATTGGAACCAAGCGTTATATATTCAAGCAAATCTATAATAGCCGACGTTGTTTCCTTGACCTTTTTGTATTAGATATGATACTCAATATCAAATTTATAAATATATAAAGGCATAGAACTTGCATCGATTTTTTCGACTGTTTATAATATTTTTTTTCATCAATTTATTGTCACAATTCAGCAATTGAACAAACAATTGAAACTATCAATGAAAAAAATAGTTTTGTATATGTCATTTTATTTAGATTTTGTTTTATCAATACAACATTTATTCTTCTGTCTGTCAAATATAAGGCAAACAGATCATGAGCGGACAGATTTGTGTCAATCCGTTAATATGATAAATGGAGGAATAACAACAATAGTAACCAATAATGAAATACTTCTTCCTGTTTAAAAAGCTATAACAATAGAAAAATTAGAATATCATCTCTCTACAATAAAATACATTCTAAACGCTGCTGATAAATATAATACCAGCCAGGCGTATTATGTTTCAGGAACAATAATCAGAAAAGAATATCCACCTACACTGTTCATTACAGTAAACAACTTGCATACTTCCGTATGCAAGTTGACATTTAATGAGTACTCACATACAGGTACTCGTAATCAGAGAAAGTTCATGTTTATCTTGAAGCAATTACTTGAGTGTAGATTACAACAGTATTGTATAATTTTTCCGCATCTACGTAATATGTAGCATACATATGTGAATACATATTTAAACACACCGAAATGTTGCAGGTTACTTTTTCATATGCACACTATTTACATAATTCATCAATAGCACTAATATTATTCGTTTGCATCATAAAAACTTTTTTAAAATTAGAGATTACAAATAATTTCAAAACTGTTTGGTTTAATTTAAATACAGCTTCGTCATCAAAATATACTATTTTAGGAGAGACTGCGGATTCGAAGTAATTTACTAGTTAAAAATTCAAAGTAGGAACAATTTAATTAACATGAACCTTGAAGCGAAGTACTGATGACATTATAACCCGCAGAAATCAAATTTATAATTAAACATTGTCTTGCTTGTTTGGATAAGCTATGGACGTCTCTGTTCTGTACATTTCTTTTAGCAGTTATTATTAATACCAGTACGAATGAAGATTTATCTAATCGTCTTGCCGATGAATAAACAGAAATCGATCGCCGTTGATTATGATAATAGAAAAGTTTATTTTCGATTCCCACTCATTATGAGTCAGTCAGTACGGAATAGGCGTACCGTTTAATTATAGAAGATGATACATGCATGCAATTTAACATGTACTGGTGGAATTGTGGAGCACGCATAAACACTTACACAATGTAACGTATACACATTACCTACGCCTAAATGCATACAGATGCGTTTCATACATCAACTACCCACAACGACCTACAATCATGAACTACACTACATACATAAGTATGTACAATACGTATGTAATCAATTGCTACTATATATATGCTAAAAATGGGCTTCCGGTTTCGCACAGAAATCTTTAATTTGAATAACTAAGGAAACACTTCTCTGCTGTCAGAAATACATTCATATAATTAATTTATATCTACTAGTATGTAGTATACTAAAATAAACGGTAGCGATAGACGTCTGATAAAAGTCTATTCAATTCATTCCTTTCATACGTTATTGAAACATAATTTCACATTTTTTGTATTCCCCGTCAAGTTAGTCGCCGTTTGCACGATACTTAACCCTGAAATTCGACAGCTAGGTTTGCAACAGCTGCCATCCTTCAGCTTTTCAGTAGGCTACGCTATTAATTTACACCTAAAAACTTGATGAATGTCTGGTTGTATTTTCAAAATTTGGCCATGACATCGCTCTTCGCTCGTTGTTTACTAATTTGTATTACAATAATCGTGTTTTGTGTTGTTAGCCTCAAGATACTTGACTTTGAGAGGCCAAGTTTACGGGCATCAAGATGCCCGTAAACTTGTTGAATTTTGAGAAATCGAAAGTGTAGCGAGCATTATTCATTCTCCATACTTTTGAATTTGGGTGGCTCAAAAACGAAGGAGGTATAAAACGTAATTTTTAGATAAAATAAGTGTAAAAGCATAGTTAAAATAAGTAGTTTAGTATGTAAAGTGAACTGCAGTTAGTATTTGCAACAAAAGTATTTTGACAGATGTCTCGTTTCTGCTTATATCGGCAGTAGATGTCAACTTTGTTGCCAATAAAACACCTATATTTTTTGTATAAAAATTGGGAAATTACAATATTTGATCTTACAACGTTTGAAGATTGCTGGTCGAAGATATGGAATTTTGTTAGCAAATTACTAGAGAGCAAAAAAACGAAAAAAATGAACAATTTTTCAAAACAACTTTCTTTTTCAATGAAAAATTCACAAGAATAACGCGTTTAACCAGAAAACCATCACAATTCTTTCAGAAATACATATTCTAAAGAAAAAATATTAACCAAGATGCCACTACTGCTCATTTATTATAGAAGAACTAAATGCCTGGTCGCAATAAAGAGCAGTACTTTTTCATGTTCTCTTTCAGGAGACATATTTTATTCGCCTAAATGCTTATTTCATCATTTTTATTCTTCTGATTCAAGTTACCTTTATAATGAGCATTAAGAGCTTCTACAGGAGCAAAGTCACTACAAGTAAAAATATTTGGATTAAACTTGTGTACGCCAGCTTTCTCAAGGTACTAGCAACCATGAGACTCATGTCATACTCCGTCGTTCTTTTGTCTGGATTATGTATTAACCATACACAGAGTTAGGTCTAATGGTTACATATGGTGGCAAAGTTAAGTAATTCCATGTTCTCTACTTAATTCTATAGCTCTAGCTGACAGAAATGCCCATCTACAATAAATTAGCACTTTTGAATCGTTTTTTCTAGCACCAGTTAATTCAATAAAATGTTCAATAATTTTATAAAATATGCCAGCGTCTATTCATCCAGTGCTACTTTGTATTACAACGGTCCCATATATTGCTCTACTTAGCAACTGTGGATGCATTTGGACTCGTTTGTAAATTTCAGCTGGCCTAACAAATAGGCAGTAACACAAACTACAGCTGTTGCAGTTTACCGTTTTTCTGCAAATGTAGCTCTAGCTACTTGCTTCATCTATCCTTTCGCAGCTATAATTTTCTTTTGGCGTTAAACTAGTAGCTCCCGTTTCATCCAAATCACCAACCTATCTCAGAACGATTTTATTAAATTCACGGGGAATTTTATATATATAATATATACTTTTTAAATTCATTCTTTTGAGGTTAACTGAAAGTACATACGTTTAAAACGAAATTTTGTAAGTGTTACAAGATTCAAGCGTTAACGTAAACTTTTTACATTGAACTTCAGAAGCTCGATCTGTTTCTTTTACATAATATCGAACCATTTTGAAAAATTGATACATGACAATAGTAGACAGCAAGAGGCAAGAGTGAATGTTGTGTTTACTCTTACTTACTCTATAAAGGTCACAAAATGTATTTTTTAGCTTATAACTCGCCACTGCATTAAGCTATGCTTTGATCACATTATAGGTTATGTCACAAAAGATATATTAAATATTTTGAAGAAATTTTATATCAGAAAGATCATAAACGCGAGCTGATATTCCTATTGTCTTTTTATGATGCATAGAAATTTAATTTAAAGTAATCACAAATTGCTATTTCATTTTCTTCGTTATTTGTAATGTCAACTCGATTTTGGTCCGGTTCTAAAGACCTAAAACTTTACTCTAGCCATAATTGTTTGTACTCCAACTTAAGATTGGTTAGGGATTCTTATAAAGTAATTAGATTTTCTGATTTTTTTTTATCTTAAAAACTGCAATTTTGTCAGCTATCCATAAATTTAGTCAGAATTCAGTAAAATGAAAAAATGGAGGTTTCCATCTGCAAAATTGAATGTAATTGACGTTTCTTAACTTAAAGAGGTGGACAGCTGGTACGTTAAGTTTCTGCCACTATAAATTTTAAGCATAAACGTCAAGGTCGAATGTGATTCATGAATTCCATTAATAAAAAATACAAATATTCCAGTTTAAATAACAAAAAAAGAGTTCCGTCAAAAGGGGAAGTGACACGATTATCGAAATATCCCATTTATTGTAAATAAAAAGTGAGTAAAACAAAATTCGGTATTATTAGAAAAAAAACAACACAAAAAAAAATTACGTAGATTATAGCGCACCTCACACGTGTAAGTCAAACTGTAGAGAAGTGTGATTGACTAAAATATATTTTGACAACAATATAACATAATGTAACAGAAAATGTGGTAAATGATCCAATAAACGAGAAGAATAAAAATCGGTAACCTTTAACTTACATGCTTTCGAAGATTACTCTGCTCTACTACTTTATAATCTACTAGCGTTGAATCTGGTCATAAACTCCGCTAATGAAGCGCTCACCAAACTACTCAAATACAAATAAAATCTGAAAGCGTTGTTGACACTAATTAGCGGCGTTAATAAAGAAGTCACTTTTAACAACGGTTCATTAACACTAACATCTATAAATACCAAGCAGACTCTTTAATCTCACTGCTGCTATTCAGTATTAACAAATTACAGCTAATAGCACACCTTAGTCTAATTTGTTTAATGTTACAACGCCATTTATGTGATTTATGATAATATGGTGTCGAATGCTGTATTGCCTCCTGAAATGATTTACTTAATATACTCTTTGTGTTAAACGAGTTTCCGACAATTAAGTTTACGTTGCTTATGATTGCTCATTAAAAAATAACCAAAACTATAATTGGACTCGTTTTTCATTAGGAATAGAATCATTAGAACTACAAAATAAAAATAACTTGAATTTAAAAAAATGCATAGTCTTATTCGTTTAGTTCTAGTTTACAAACAGTTCTTCTCTAAAATTTTAATGTAGTGAAAAAATTATGTACTGAAAATTGAAAACAAGATTCCTGCCTTAAATGAAAGTGAAGCATCCTATATAGTCAATAAAGATTGTAGTTGTAATGCATAATTTGGACAAAATCTTTTCTAGGAAATGTGGTAGACTTTACAAAACAATTGTAGTGTTGTTCGTTTGTTGTGTAGTCTTAATTGACTTCGTTGCAGATCAAAAACTTAATTGGGACTAGAGTCACTAATTCGTACACCAAAATTAATAGTCGTAAGCAGGCGCCGCTACAGTTGTATTACAATATTATAATATTATTTTGCCTAATCATACATTGTATAAAATTAATAATGATAATCGTTATTTTTTATCAAACTTTGTGTGAAATAAATCTGCAACTTGATAAATTCAAATAGATTACTTTCAACAGCATAAGATTTAATTTTCGTAGTAATTTTCATATAAATAAAAATACATTTCTAAAACAGCACGATATCTCAGCAAGACACCTTGAGAACCTCAATTATAACTCAGTACCCATACATCATAATGCATAAAAAATGATTTACAACCACTCAAAAATATAAATAGCGAAATGCATCACGATCACATTCACATTTACTGGGCTTCTTTCTACACGTTTTCAAAGTAAATATTTATAATGGCAAACCTTGACCTTTTTTTTAGTATGCGAGCCAGTGCTGAAGATCATTTAGCGAACTAATATATCACGTCGTACAACGTTTCGTTTAACGCCATTGCCTTCAAATATGGTAACTTGTAAGAAAAGTGACATGACTACGGTGATTTGAATTATAAATGGTGTACTTTAATTGAAGTTAAATATTTTAAACAGATAGTATAGCTATAAATTACGGTACTTGTATTAGATTACGTTCGTGAGATTTATGAGATTTATCGTATTGATCGAAGAAAAAAAAGTCAGGTGTAGAATATCTTACACCAACTCTGAAAATTTAGCAATAACAGCAAATAACATATCAGCAAACGAATATTTCACTTCCATTAGAATGATTTTATAAACCAAAACTCTGTAAATAATGGATTTTTATGTCAGCTTCTATACTTTACAGCAAAAAATCACCAAAAAAACATTTCTAGAAACAATAAAGACTAAATCATGCGTAGCCTTAAAGAATGCATTATTCAGTGTTGACAATGACAAATTGTTACACAGTTGGCGCTTCTAAAATTTTTGGAAAAAATCTATTCTTTATAAAGTGTTCTGCTGCATTTAGCTACATTACACTTATTATTAGACAAGCGGGTGAAAGGTTGCCAGAATACCATCAGTTGTTACGTCGTTTACAGGATACAGCGTCGGTCAGTGCATATCATCCACTTATTTGCAGTTGTTGGTTTGAATCCACCACTCTAAAGAATTAATTGCTCATACAAATAAACTATATATAAAATGATGTTTTACCGACAACAAATGTTAAACACAGACATTCGAACACAAAACAAAGAAAAATTGAAACATCAAAAGCTTACATTGCTTATACTAAAAATAAATTAAAATGAAACATTTTATGACTATAGAAGACGAAAAAAGGAAGACATCACCATTAAAATTATTAACCGTCTTCCTTCCAATTACAATAAAATGAACACTCAAAGTTCTTTCTCTTTTTGCAATGTTTGTTTCGGAAATTCGTATACCTCTGGTAAATTTACGACATTGTCAATCTCTCTACTGAGTACAAAAGCAACTGGAAATACAAATATCAAGATAAGCAACCGCAATAAAAAAATTACTTAAGATTCTCGAATATTCCGCGCGAATGTCAAGAATTTTACAGAAGAGGATTACAGAAGCCGCTCCTATCCCGTATAATGTTATAATAACATTCCATAAGCGTTCCCCTCGAGTTGTCTTGTGAGCACCATTCGTATTCGTATTTCTGACTAGAATTAAAATTTTTTCGAATAAACAACGGCGATGTGTACGCATTTCTGGGAACGCTGTTTATTTTCCTACCGAGTTTCATGACATTTGTTCGCACAGCGCGCTTGTTCCACATCACGTTCGATTTTTTTTTTTCATCGACGCCTGAAACAAAAGACGACTGCGCCGAATGTAGAAAGCCCAGTTGTTTATACCTAGTAGTTTGTGTTTGTATACGCCTTTTATAAATGCTAATTATACATTTACGGCCATTTTCTACGATCTACGAAATTTATGAACTGCGTTGATTCTGAAACGTGAGCTCACTTCGTAAATAGGTCAATGCAATTAATATCGCGTACATATGCGCATATGTGTGTACATGCATGAATGTGTTTAGAGATAAATATGGAACAAACATGACAAGACTAATGCGCTTGTATAACACCGACAAACACGAATTATTTTACGCAACCGTTGTATAGTGGATCTTTTTAAAACGGTCATTATTCTTGGATTATTACATAAATGTATAGATGTACGTATTTTTCTGTAATTAAAGGCAACTGCTACTAGCTGGATAACATTTGCTACGAATTAATAAAAAAAATTCTGCGCGTGTTCTATTTTAATCTTATTAATAGAAGAATCTATAGCTTTGAACAAACGCATTCATCAACTCCTAAACAAGCAAGAAATAGACGAAACAACGTAGTTTAAAAGAAAATATAGCACATGCGCTTGTCAGAATATTAAGCCACACATCATTCAATGTCAGTCATCTTGTTAAAAGCAAAATTCAACACACAATGCAAATGATAGTGGACAGAAAACTTCTTACAAACACAATAAACGACTAGCTCAACAGATTTGGATGGGCAGCGAGATAATTAACCACAAATGTTGTCTAATAACCGACGCCAGGGGCAGTATCTTTAGTTTCGTAAACTCACTCAGAACTCACTATCTTTGTATAGATATTTTTACAGATTAAGGTAGTTGTAATGCCAAATAAGCTTTTACTGAATGCTAAAGAGACCAAAACAAAATAAAGGGTGTCCCAACAGGAACTTGGCGATTTAAATTTCAAATAACATGCGTAGTATTTAGAAATTCAACGATTTATTAACGTAAACATAAAATAGAACCCCTCAAATTATATGTGGAACAAGATATCGGATAAATGTCCACGATGACTTCTATTGCACACAGCAATTCTTTTTTGAAAATTTTCAATCACTTTATCACACATATGCAAGTTAATCTCGCCAATAGCCGCACGAATGTTATTTTTTAATTCATCAATTGTCTGTGGATTATTTGTGTAGACTTGATCCTTAAGGAAGCCTCAAACGAAAAAGTCCACCGGTGTTATGTCGCAGGATCTTGCAGGCCAATCCACGTCACCATTACGAGAAATCACACGACGAGGGAATTTCTCCTGCAGTAAATTTAGAGTTTCCCTGGCAGTGTGACAAGTGGCCCCATCTTGTTGCAAGTAAAGATTGTTGAGGTCCATATCTTCCAAACAAGTCCATAGAAAGTAATTCAACACCTGTCGATACCGCTCCCCATTGACAGTTTCTGCTTCTCCATTCTCATTTTCAAAAAAGTAAGGTTCAAGAACACCATTGGCCGAGAAATCGCACCATACAGTGACACGTAGTGGGTGCATGGGTTTTTCAATAATCTCTCGAGGATTTTCACGCCCCCAAATGCGGCAGTTTTGTTTATCTACGTAACCCCCTATGTGAAAATGGGCTTCGTCACTGAATATGATTCGCTTACAGAATTCATCATCAAATTCAGTTTACTCCAAAATCCAATTGGCAAAGATACGATGGTGGTGATGGTCCCTGGGCTTCAATTCTTGTGTTAACTGGATCTTGTATGCGTGTAGCCGAAGGTCTTTTGTTAAAATTCGTTGCAGATGCTTGAGATGGCCAATTGCTGTGACCGATGACGAATTGAAGTGTTTGGACGGTAACACTTTCATTCACCCTAGCGATATTTTCAACTGACCGAACGTTACGAAGACGTAGTGATGTCTTTACATCGAGAACAGAACCAGTTCGCTCAAATTTTGCCATTAAATTTCTAATTGCCGTATTGCTGGGAATATGATTCTGATGAACGCGTAGTCGACGAATTGTGTTCGTAATGGAACGACCATTTTCATAATAAATTTGAACAATTTGGATACGTTTTTCAGTCGTGAAACGTTGCATGATGACTTTTACAAGTTTATAGATGACGTATACCAAATATTAGGTTGCTAAGTTTCCTTATTTGAAAATAATGTGAAATTTAAATCCCCAAGTTCCTGTTGGGACACCTTTTACAAACCAAAAGTGAAAGCAGCAAAGCCCATAAAAAGCCCATAATGCCAAAATGCTGTGTAACATATATCTTTACACAGCGAAAATCCCAATTATTATCATTATCCTTATTACAATATTTACAGATAGCGCAACCAGGACTTGATATAGAAGGAGATGTCAAATATACGTATATTAAA
Source organism: Holotrichia oblita (assembly GCA_023690525.1). Lineage (NCBI taxonomy): Eukaryota > Metazoa > Arthropoda > Insecta > Coleoptera > Scarabaeidae > Holotrichia > Holotrichia oblita. The sequence continues at coordinate 73,724,919 of CM043015.1, forward strand.
TATATCATTATTTGCAGAAAATCAAACATAAATCGGCCAAATGTCCAAAGTAATTGAAAACAAATCTTACATCAACTATTTACAATGATGAGCTATGCCAATAAGACAGAACAACAAATTTTCATTTTTTTAATTTTTCTTTATGAATTATATACAAACTTATTTTGTTTTATATTCATAATAATTATTATAAAAACAAATATCTTCTATCACGTCTGGTATTATGAACAAATGAAATTCATATTGATCATACAATACTAACACTAACTAAGTATATTATTACCTCTTTTACTCGTTTCCCGAGTTTACCGTAAAGTGAAATATGATAACCCCGAAATAGGTATTTCGATTCTTTAAGAAGAGCGAAGATACGCCCGCCTACCGAGGTAATCAAACACACACCGTGATAATAATGACCGTACAGAATATTTAAGCGTAACGGGATGGTTAGAACAAATTCGGTGATCCAGTGCGTGGCCCTCTGAACTAGCTAGCCGGGAGGGTTGGTTCGGAGAAAACCTACAGATGGTACTTTTATAAGGGCGCCAGGACTTCCAATTTTCCACGCAAAGAGTTAATCTTTGAAGCTGTGCCTACACTACAAATGACGAGTATTCCGAAAACGCTAAATACTTACGGTATGATCTTACTCGCTGTATACAATACTTACGACAAATATGCTTTCTCGATTTTACTTATAAAGTTGGAAAATAAATACTTGAGACTACACCAAGAAGGAACTATTTGAAATCAGAACGTCATTTTGATTTGACATAACAGGTATATTAGAATAATAGATACACACGGTTAGGTACGACAATGCATTCGTTATAATAATCTTAAAAGCTAAGGATTTAAAAACGATGTTGCAACGATCGGAAATTTGAGTTACTTACTATATAACTACAATGTTTACGATACCTTAACTAACTTAAATATAATCCGGGGTGGTCCTACGGTGAGTTGCTTCTAGTGTTTCGAGTAGATCCTCCTTACTGGAGACGATATGTAATCCAATTACAAATCACTATCGGTAAAAGGCCCTGAATCACTCGCGCACTACGGCGAAAATTACCATTAACGAGACGAAATGACTTCACACACGAAAAGTGACCTAAATACCGAACACTACCGGAATTAACACCGACGCGAATCTTAACCGTATCTCCTTCGTAAGGTACCCCAAATCACACACTCACTAATCTGGATGCACCGATTTCTCGCCCCAGCGTGATTGGAAGGGGAGATGTGCTGTCCAATAATTTGTTCGCCTTATGTCATCGTGATTCCTATTGGTGGATGAAGTATCCGTAAACAATTGCAGGTGCATGAACAAAAAATTATGCGAACCAGCCGAAATAGCAATTCGCACGCTATTTAAATACAAGGAAAATACTGTGCATTCAAATTGAACAACAAGGTTTACATAGAACTAAAGTATATTGAAAACAGTTTGACTACAATGTTTGCAAAGTTAATGAAAAGACACATACAATATTTCTTACAGAATTTCTTTATGAGGTTAAACAGTAAATACAGAACTGAATGTTTGATGTGAAGCGTTACTATATTCTTTGAAACCAATAAATAAAGATCTATCTACATATATACATTTAAGGTATACATTTGTACAAAGAGGTTATTTAGTTCGTGCAGATGTTACCTAAACCTTGAAACTATTAATTATTTTATGTGTTCGAATGCATTGCGTAGCTATTAAATAAATGATTAAAATTAGAGGGTCGTAAATAGAAATTGGACCGTAACAATATGCTATTCTGGGACGTATTTATAAAGTCTTTCTTTTCACTTTTCTTTTATATTGGGATGAAAAACATTCCGAAATTAAAGTCCAACAGTAGTCAGCAAGCATCTCGCTATTCCACTTGCCCTGATAGCGTTTTTCAATAGTGGAAATATCCTGATGAACCTGATAGCGTTTTTCAATAGTGGAAATATCCTGATGAAATCTTTCCCCATGCTCGTCACTAACATCGCCAAGATTCGGGGGAAAGAAGTTCAGGTGCGAATGCAAGAAATGTATTTTAAGACTCATATTACAGCCTAATGCATGATAACTTCTAAGAAGTTCACTAACAATTTCCTGGTAATCGTCAGATTTTTTATTAACTAAGAAATTTTTTGTCACACTTTTAAATGCATCCCAAGCAGTCCGTTCTAAATCGCTCAAGAGTACGTCAGATTCTCGATCCCGTTGTAACAGATTAATCTGCAGTCCTATAAAAATCCCAAAATTTTGTTTAAGGTATCGAAATCCTGGTCCCTCTTTGTCCGATGCTTTGACGAAATTCTTTATCAAACCTAATTTTATGTGCAATGGCGGTAAAAGTATTTTATGAGGCCCCACCAACGAATTATGGACTACGTTCTTTTCTCCAGGAGTATATTATATTTTGGTTGGACTTTGCTTAACAGTATAGTGCTAATTTCTCGCTCGACTATCCCATTCACAAAGGAAACAGCAATACTTTGTGAATCCAAGTTGTAAACCAACTAGAATTGCAACTATTTTGAGATCAGCACTGATGTACCATTTATAGGTTTTGTAATTGATTTTATCAAGGAGACGTGTCATACTAATGTAATCTAAATGTATTCTTCTATCTCAGTTTCAACATGTTCTTGGTTCGAAACATCCAAAGGACTTGGTAGTGGCAAAGCTTCCGAATAAGAAACTGGACGAGTGGCAGAAGGTAAATTAGGATAAGGATTAGGTAATTTTATCTTTATTTTTACTGGAAAACCCGAAGGTCTTTGTACAGCAAAAGTAGCAGTCTGTCGAATGATTCTTTTGTTCTCGCCAAATTATAGGCCTACCAAATGGCATAGCTGTGCTCTTATCTTTTATCCAGATCCTAAAAGTAACAGCACATCGTGCACACACATTGTGAGGGGTCCACAACTTGTTTTGATTTGTAATTTTTAATTTAAAATAAAGATTATACGATTTTTCTATTAACGGTGTAATATTTCGTCTATGCTGTTGAACGATGAATTTTCCACATACATACATAACAAAAACTGTTAGAATTGTTTACACACCTACGGGACATTGCAAATTCAAAAAACGTTTAACTTACGTTACTACCATACATTGAATCAATTTGAGTCGAATAACGTGTCTGTAGGGTCTTATGTAGATTCGCATATGCACAGATCTATTGATTCCTTGATTTAGTTGGTTCTAGGAAAAAAAAGAGAGTGCTTTAACAACTATGACGTACAAATGAAGCCCAAACATGTTAAATCCTGTGCAGACATGTCCGTTAGCATGATAATAACTTGATAGTTTCTTTTAACTTACTCATAAAAAATATCTTTAGGCATACAGTACATTTAATACATATATGTATAAAAAAAACATTTCTCAGAAACCTGACGTAATAACCAATTTTTGAAAATATTTTCAGAATTAGAATGAAAAAGTCCATAACGTACCTACATGTATCAGAGTGTAAGAAAAAAAGAACTGTTGACCAGTGTAATCTGAGTTAATCCAAGCATCTTCTCAAGTGTATCCTCTAAGCGAGCACTTCACAATGACACGGAAGAGACTATACATATCGCTCATTCGAGGAACTAACAAGTTAGCGGTACGAAAAATCTTCACCATACTAATGTTTATTCGTAAAAGATTGAAAGCAATGCTTAAAGAAAAAAAAAGACGATAAATAAAGAAACATATACTTTTCAGTTTAGTATGTCTTTAAATATGATACACTGATTTAACAATTAATTTACTTAAAAATCAGGGAGATACAGTGAAGACAGTGACCAATAACGGTGAAGGTCAGATTGGTGACGTAACACCCAGCTGTGCTTGTTGACGAGGGTAGAGGTGCAGAGATGTGACCATAAGTTCTTGATTAAAATTAAAACTAATTCTGGCGGTGGTGTCTATGAGAAAAACCAGCGTTACAAGGTATGTGTACCACTTGGGCGATATACATACAACGGTATTTCAAACAGAAATATATGCTATACAAACCTGTGCGTTAGAGTCTGCGTCGCCAACCGCGAGGGAAGGCGATCTGCAGAAACAACAAGGTCACCTTGATGTGGGTGCAGGGACACAGAGGTATAGCGGGCAATGAAACTGCTGACCAGCTAGCGAGGGACGGTTCCCAAATGAAACTTACCGGACCGGAGCCAGGTCTAGGTATCACAATAAGTGCAGTACGTGGTGCAATTAATGAGTGGATTATAAAACAACACCAACTAAATTGGAACCATGTAGCTGAACAAAGACACAGCAAACAGATGATGGAACGACCGTTACAACCATTAACTGCTGTGCTGACTTACTTGCATTAAACATGTCTCAGCTTAGGGCAGTAACATATCTATTAACAGGGGATGATGGCTGTCTAAGAGGTCAGCTGCACAAGATGGGATCTATACAGATGAACCCCTGTGCAGACTCTGTAATGAGGAGGAGGAAACAGCCTTTCGTATCATCTTCCAATGCGTAGCACTAAGTCAACGTAGCGTTGCTATGCACAGCGCGTTTAATTTATCAGTGGAGAAACATTTACCAAATAGGATTCTAAACCTGATCGAGGGAACTAACCTGTTTAAATAAAATAAAACCAAGGTAGGAATAACACAATAAATAGGGGCGCAGTCTTAGGGAGCACTAAACACTGCCCTGCATTGATAGTAATCAATCAATCAGTTTTAAATCATATGTACAAAATTTAAATATTACCTCATTTAAGTGTTTTTATAATATAAGTTAATAAACAATAAAATATAAACTACAATTTACATCCCTATTTGACGCTTCGGCGCTAAAACTCTCATTTTACTAGATACATGGTGACTAACAGAAAATTGCATATCCCATTGTTATTTAAGAAAAATACTACTAACAATCCAAATGAAAATTGGCTTATAAGAAATAATTCAATCAATCTTAAAACATTCCACCTTTTGTTAATGTTGACTTCATGGTAGAGAAAACACACAGACAAGAGAATAAAGATAAGCGTACCTGCACTTACGGAAAGTTTTAATTTTGGAGTTTTCAGATAACTTGCTAGACCATGATTTCATGGTTTCAGCCCACGGGCTGAATGCTCGTGAACCGTAATTTTGGTGTTCTGAGGTGTCCTGTGGTTTAGTTTGAAGCTGATTTTAACCTCCTCAGATGAGATGGTTCTGACCGAGTTTTCAGCTGATCTAGTCTGAACTGGCCTAAGTTTGTTTTAATCTGGTTATAAGTTGGCTTTTGTGCGGCTACGACCTGATCTGAACTGGTATAATCCTAGTTTCAATCCTAAATTCTAACTTGATAACTCAAAACCACCCTTTCGTTTTAAACTGATTTTGAGCCAGTCTGGCCTGCTGTTAAGTAGATTTAAACCGCAGCTGCGGCTGCTTAAAACCAGGTCTGATAAACACAAAATTCCCAAAATCAAGCAAAGCTAGGTCAAAACCAGTTCAAACCAACAATTCTAAAACATTTTGTTTTCCTGTGCTGTATACAGTTATAATACAAAAACTAGGCAGCAATAATATTAGGATGAAATTGTGACTGTCAAACGGGTTTCAAATTTGATATTATTAACATTTCAATGCTATATACTCGCCTCTATATAGTTACTAAAATCCAATCTATTTAAGTCTTGTTTAAAAAAACCGATGACGTTATTTAACACTATAATGAAATGAGAAAAAAATTGTGATAAAAAAGTAAAATAAAAATTAATTTTATGTGCGCATACACAGCGATACAGAATATATCTTATACACGATAATTTTAACAAAAAGCCAAGTTATTTTCACATTATTTTTAGAAAGATAGGCATAACATTCTGTTTTGAAACACGATACGAAAATAGCATACAGCTTTTACGGATAACTAAAAAAACTGCTTGGTGAAAGTGCCATACGTTCCGTGTCAGTAGAAACAGAGAATTATGTACTGTCTATTATGTGTGAAAAATATGTTCCATAATACAATAATACAGGAACTTAGACATTTTAAAAGCAGTTATTATTAAAATTAATAAGGTTAACTTTAACATACGCTTTTAACAAAATAGAGGAATGATATATTTTCAAGTAATTAATAAAATTTGCGTTTCTAACTTATCATTTGTATCGGTTAATTAAACCATTGTTTAATTTTTTAGAAACATATTAAACGCAGAACTTGCCGCATCTAATTAAATATAACTACGAGTACTGTATTTTTCTCCTTGAGACGGGAGAAAACTTTTAAAGACTGCAATAAAAGTTTAGCCACGGAAACAATAGAAATGCATTCTCGTACTTTATATGGCTTCTTAATGGCATTAGGTTACACAACATTTCATTTCATTACTCGTTCCGGAGACTGTGCAGCGACGTAAAAATGCATTTTTATCAATTCTCTACAGTAGGAAATGAAAATGTACCAAGTATGCATAATTAATCACCATAAATTTAAAATCTATATCAAGTATCAAGTATCATAATCGTAACTATCGACGATCTATGTACATACATTTTAATTTTTTGTTATGATTTATCTCTTACAAATAATTATAGTAGAAGCAAAAAACGGAACGCTAATACGTAGCATATTACTAGTAGGATCTGTATTAATGAATGATTAGTACAGGGTGGTACTACTGAGTTCTTAAAAATAAAAATCGGTTTTAGCTATATCGTATTTTTATAGTGGAATTTTCTACTTGTACTTGTACGTACATTTAGAGAAAAACATATGCATAGAGTGTGAGGGAAAAAGAGCCACTTTCTTAGAATGCATGGGTACTCGTACATTTTGAATAAGAGACGTCTTACTCGCGCTGGATGGATACATTTTCTTCAAGTGTACTATAACTTTGGAGCGTTACTTCAAAATTTACTGTTGCGAAGAGAATTCAAATTCAATTCCTGTCCGTCAGTTTTGAAATTTAAGTTATTTGTATAATGATGACTAAATGGCTAATAATGGCTAAGACTTAATCATAGAGGTACATGCTTTAATTATAATTTATTACAGAACTGGTAAAGGCTACCAACATGTGAATTAAATAAATAAAAATCACGAAACAAGATGGCCTACACTAAACAAATTTGTAACTAGTGGCAGGTTTACGAACAAAAGACAACTAAGCAACTGAAATGAACGACCCCAGGAAACGAAGTCCGAAACCAATTAGTGTGGCTACGATGAAGTTCGTGACGCTTACGCAGCATTGAAGACTATAGACAAATAATTGTAACAAAAACCTTTATTAAGCAGATAGAACACGAAGAATCGCTAACCAGTGAGCCCAAGTACATAAAAATTGGACCATCGAGACTGAAAAAAGGTGTTCAGGTGAGACGAGTGCAACCTTGAAATATACGACTCACGCAGTTGCTCCATGGTTGTTAGGAGAACGAGTGCTAGAGCAATATGTCACATATGAAAGAACTTCAGCGCACAATGTTCAGTTTAAAAATATTTATCGCAAAATTATAGCTAAACAACAAAAATATTAGGATGGAACTAGCAAATGAATAACACCTCACTTAATATACAAACAATGCTGTTGTCGCAATAGGGATTTTTCAACCAATACCTTATCCTGCAATTTTTAGGAAATCACTTTGAAAAACACCACCAGTAAAACTTTCCTTAGACCAGCTCAAAATCCCATTATAACTACAGTGAGCAATGAAAAATATATTGTCAATAAAAATCATTAAGACCGGTTTGGGCTTCAAAGCTGACAGCAGCTAACATAAGCAATTGAAGACGAATGCTAAAATTATTATACATATTATGAATTTCATAGCTTCATATACAAGTACGAGATTAATTTTTATTGCCGTACAATTATTTCTTAAATGAAAGGTCTTCTTAATCGATTATAGATTTATAAGTATGTAAAATAAAAATCCGAGATGTAAACTATTAATAAGTGTTTTTTTAATTCCAAAAGAGAAAGCGAATTACTTATGCTGATTAAACAGTATAAATATATAATATATGGCAAAACTATTAAGAATTACAAAAGAACAAGTAAAAAGGAATGCCAAGCAAACCACATCAATCTCAAGAAGTGGTAAAAAAATCCAGGGCAATGTATTTTGCATATTTTGTTTCTACATATATGGAAATCCTGAAACTTTCTCAACAGGATGTATGTTGCCTTTCCTCACAATTAACATTACCTCTTTAAAATCGTACTGGGTTATGTTGATGAAAGGCAAACTTGCACTATACCTTACAAGTAAAGATATGATCAAAACAATCAACATTTCTTAATGAAGGTACAGCAGCGAATAGGTAAGCAGGATTTTGTTATTTACGATTACAATTTCTTTTTTCTTTTGAAATTTCTCATTTATATCAAACGAGAATGAAGGAAATATCTACTTTACAAACTTTGGAAAATGTCGAGCTATATTATACTTTATTTGTCAGAGTTTCAATATTAGCAATTAATATAGAAACTTTAAACTGCATTAAAAATTGCCTGGCTTCATTACACGTAAAAACATTTTCAAAATTGAAGCCATACTTCAATAAATACTAAAACGTTACAATGTCGATTACGGTAGTAATTTATGACATACGTGACTCCTTTTACTTTTACTACCGTCTACTACCTTCCACAGGTATACATACATACACCGACCGTTAATTTTACTCTCGACGCAAAATTTATTATTAATTATATCCACTAGCATTCTCCTATGTTGAACAGGAAAAATATGCGAAAAACGTTTAGTAATAAGTAATAACGAACCGCATAAATCAGACCTTTAATTTACACACCTTCAATTATCTCGTACAGCGATACGATAATGAGAATCTTGCCGTTATTTTAATAGCGGACTTCCTCCATTGTTTGTGCTGTGCGACGTGTTGTTGTTTATAAGTACTGTATGTATGTTTATGCTGTTGTTGATGGTCTCTGGCGAAGATTATCTCCGTTGTAGAACGGGAACTTGATAGTTAAAACCCTTCGCGTAAAATAATAACCAGAACCGGCTTTTAGAAGTTCGAGTATTCATGTTGAGAGCTATAAGAAAAATGTTGAGTACGCTATTACCACTACTTATTAAAATTTAAAACAGCTCAGTCAAAGAACACGTTTAATTGATATTATACGAGAATTAATTATGAATGTACTCGACCTACTGGACTTTAACTATTGAGTAAAATTTTTGTCTTATTTTAATAACAATTACCACTCTATTTACTTAAAAGAATTGCAATTACATTTCATAAATTTCATTAAATAATAACATTTGAAATTTCGATTCAACATTCAGAACAAAAACAAAGCCTTCAAATTTTATTGTTTAAAGAACAATCGCGTATTACTAAAAATATAACCTAAACATTACAAACACTTCAATTACCTAAACAATAGATAAAACATAATTCGATAGTAATTTTTATAATAGCACCAGTAAATAAATTTGACACGGTTCTGTAAAGCCACAGTTATAGATACGCCTTGTTTAACTAGCTAATATGCGACCGAAGCAATATATTATAAGTGAGAATGACTTAATTGTTACCGACTTGACGGGTTATAGTTGTAGTTAGCAAACATACAAGAATAAGTAATAATGCTGATGCTATTGTCTTTCGGTCTCTTTTTTGTCAAGGAAAAATATTAGAACAAGCTCTTAAAATGTGGGATGAAGCGTAGTTATGTAAATGGAATGATATTTGTATAGTCAATAAGTTTGAAAGTGACTCATAGTGAGTAAACCATTCAAAGATTAATATGGACACGGGTATCCTTGGCTTTTATATTTACTTAATTTACATAATCAGTATGTTACATCTGTTAGAAGGAGTTTTGTTAAAAAAATTACCGATATTGTTTACAAACACAGTATTAGTCATAGACTTTTTCTACTTTGAAAGTAAAAGTAGCCATTTTTTATATACCTATTTCGACTATATAAAAGAGATCCGGAGAACTTATTTAGATGCAGTGCAGCAAAATAAAAATACTTAAAAACATAATTAACAAATTGACATTTATCGAAGGTTTTTTCGATCATAACTCAGCCAGTATTTAAATTCTTTAAAATGATTATTACATTAAAATTAGATATATGCAACATGCTATTATACAATGAAATTATTGAACAATATAAAACATATAAACTAGCTTAGGTATATAAAAATGATTGCAAATGCCAAGCTACTACACCATAATCGTCTTATGTCCGATTCATTAAATAAAACTAAAATAGCTTGATCAATTATAAATAAAAACTATAACAATCCACAGAGATCTTAAGACATCACACTAAATGTAAACAAGGAAGTTATCAGCTTCAATAAGTATTATAATGAGCTTACTTGCACTACTACTAGCACGCTGGAGAAGTGGATACTTGATCTAATAGTTAACGACTGTCCCTTAACTATTAGATCAAGTATTCACTTCTCCAGCGTGCATTTCCCAGCCTATTACAGCTTCACTCTTTTTTCACCCAGCTAGTTCTTCTTCTTACGGACATGACGAAATAACTACAAATATACTGAAACAATGTATAACTGAAATTGCTTGCCCACTGGTGCAAATTATTAATAACTCTGTAGCTCAGGGAAGATTTCCTGAAAAATTAAAAATCTAAAAAATTAAACCTTAGCTTAAAGTCGGTTCCGAGCAGTCAATATCAAACTATAAACCAATATCTTTATTAAACTCATTTTCTAAAATATTTGAGAAAGTAATGGCGTTGAGAGTAATGGAACGCTAAGAACAAGGGGAGGGCACCTAATAGCATACGCAGATGATATAGTTGTCGCGGCAAAAAGAAAGGACATAATGTGCACTGTGCTGCAGGAGATAGCGGAAGGACGAAAGATAGGGTTAAAGATAAACGTTAACAAAACGAAAATAATGAGGATTGGTAAACCCATCAAAAAAAGGGAAGTTAGAGTGGGGGACTATATCTTAGAGTGCGTGGAGAAATTCAAATTCCTTAGGGTCACAATATGTAATGACGGATGTAGGGACATGGAAATAAGCGAGAAAATATTAGCAGCAAATAGGCCTCTTTACGCAAACAAAAAGTTACTCAAAAGCAACACACTCTCAAGAAACACCAAAGTTAAAATTTATAAAAAGCTGGTAAAGCCAATAATAATGTCTGCAGCGGAAACAATGTCGATGACGAGGAGAGATGAGGAAAACATAAGAAGAGCGGAAAGAAAAATTTTAAGAATCATAATGGGGCCAAAGAAAATAAATAAAGATGAATACCGAAGAAGAACGAATGAAGAATTAAAAGAAATGTATGACGATGATATTATCAAGACAATAAAGATACAGAGAGCGAAGTGGTAAGGTCATATAATGAGAGAAGGAGAGAATAGTATCACAAATATAATAACGAATTGGCAACCAGGAGGGAGAAGGAGGAGAGGCAGACCGAGATCGAAACTGGCTGCAGGAAGTGAAAGAAGACCTAGCAAATACCGGGATTGGAAATAGAATCGAGAAAGTAAAGGATAGAAAGAAATGGAGAGAGATATGTGAAAGGATTCAATAAACAATGTTTAATGTGATTGATCTGTCCAAAAAATGAAGATCTAGAACGCTTATTTAAGCGGTGAAGTCTCTTAGGAGATGTATAAGCCATATATATGTATATATTATAATAAATGATTTGGTTTATAAATTGATTTAACAAAACAAAAAATATAATTAAAAATTAACTTATTCTACCGACCTCTGTCGTCCTATCGCAAAATTAAAATAACCGCGGTCGTTATTATCATTATAGAATTCTATATATTTTTCTTACCGTTAAAATATTATTCTAGGTTAGGTTATTTTTTATGTACACAGATTACACATGGATTACACTAAGCTTTAGCGGGTGAACGGGTGCTATTTAGTATGAATTGTATGAATCTGATCTGACCTGGTGGATCCAGAGTGACCTTGAATTGAGGACGGTCTCGATTCGGGACGGGTCTCTTAGGTTGTAGGTCTTTGGAACTTGGGTAAGCTGGGAAACGAATTCAAATAGGATAATTAATGGTTATTGAAATTTATAGGTTAAAGGTAGAAATTTTTTCCTTAAAATTTTTAGGATGAAAAATACGAGCTGTGTCCTCGATGAACGATTAAATTCGACTGTCGTTTTGCAAGTTTTTTTTAGCGAATCCTGGAAGTATTTTTGGCGTCATTGGCTCTTATTGGATGAGGTAAAATATCTTAAACAAAAGGAAATCGTTTGCGAAATGAAGTTTTGTAATTTAATTTATTTTAGAATTTTGGAAATAACTACGGAATCGGACTCAGAGTACCTCAAATAGGGTTATTACAAAATTCTGTAAATTAACTCTGTTGTTTGACAATTGTGTTTGACACTTGGGAATGGTGCCGATTTGAAACTGTAGAATTGGACAATTTTTGTAAGGAACTATTGAAATAGTGATGTTTTCTGAAGCTTGTGTTAAATATGATGTTCTTTATTCTTTGCTGATTACGAAATTTCATTATCTACATTGTTTTCTTTTTATAGTGTGATTGGAAGCATTATTCTTTCATGGCAAAATGTCATCTCTATTCTTAATTATTTCTTTTATAAATCTCATTATTGTTTTACCTAGATTCAATTAGTTTATATATTTTTTTATTAATCGTTATTTTAATTTTCATATTAATATACAGGGTGCTGTTCTTATGCAATATACCTGGTGTCTCCAAAATGGCGTGTTTTTATTACTGGGGTTTTATAATTTAATTTCGACGTCAAACATCCGCACAGTGGATTGAATTGTCATCCTAACACTCCAATCACGGAATATCTGCTGGTCTAATTGCTCCCTTGCTCACTAAGCCAACCATTACAATATATAATGGCGTTGAGAATAATCCAGTTTTTGGAAAGGTATGGTATACTCGATAAGAATCAATTTGGATTTTACAAAGGTCGTAATACCTCAACCGCTATAGTGTCCTTTTTGAAACATCTGTATGACGATATTGATAAAGGTGAAACATGCATAGCCATTTTTTTAGATTTGAGTAAAGCTTTCGATTTAGTTAATCAAATATTACTGGATAAATTGTATTGTTACGGGATAAGGAGTAATGTGTTTAAATGGTTTAGGAGCTAACTTGAAGGGAGGACACACTATGTTAACATAAATAATGTTTGTTCTGGTAAGCCCATGGGGAGAGCTGTTTTATTCACTAAGGATATATCCTTCCTTATTAGCGAACATAATAAATGAAGCGCTATAAGGCAAGCTTCAGATAGTTTGATAACTGAGTACTTGCATCATAATAATGTAAATATAAACAATAAAAATACCACGTTTATAGACTTTAAGGCTGCTTCGTATGAGAGAAATGAATCAAATCTAATAAGGCCCTTGTTTTTGGTAATAACTATCGACTATAGGTGTATGTAGATGCGGTGAGCATACTGACTATTTATGCAAAAAATTGGCACCAGTATGCTATAGGTTGGCTCGACTTAAATCAGAAGTAGGCTGTGATATACATACTTTTAATGTATTACTTTAGCCACTTCCATCCGTTACTTTCATATGCCACTATAGCATGGGGATTATCGCCTGACCTAATTAGAATTTTTAGGTTACAAAAACGCGCAATACGTTTGATGAATAACGTTAGTTGCCGAAGTAGTTGCAGAGCACACTTTACATCAATGAAAATTTTGCCATTGCCTTGTATTTACATAATATAAGCATATTACATGATATATGCAAAAAATAATCTAAGAGACATGAGTATTATAATTTTATGACTTGTCCCAAACTGCATTGCACTCGAGAGGATTAATAAACTATCTAATTTTTGGCAAGTAATAAACCTGAAGTATTTTCAACACCTACGTATAGGTTTGACAACTACAGATTTAAATAAATATGTACAACCTGCTGTTTAGTTAGTTTTCTCTGTGAGAAGAAGTTTTATTAAAATATTAAATAATAAGTACACTAACAAAGTAAATTCGCCAATTAAAAAATAAAATAAAAAAAATTAATTTGAAACTTTAATTATGGCGAACTAAATAATCTATTTGAAATTAGTAACTATAAAGAAATTTAGGAGAACGTAAACGAATATGAATGTTAGTAATAGTTGAATACAATGATAGGACAAAGAAGTCATACAGAATCATGTAATTTATTCGATCAAAAGCATCTGGATAGACCACCAACTTCAAGTAATTTAGTTGCTAAATTAATGGAAACTAGAAGTGTGACATATCTACCCAAACCATGCAAACCAACAATAAAGGGAACAATATAAGGGAAATTACCCCGAAGCAACAATATGGACCATTTTTTGTATACAAGTGGTGCATTCTTTAAATTAAGATGATTAAGCTTAAGGGTTCATCAATATAATAATGAAACATTTTGTGTCCTTTACCTGTCTGCCATCGGTAAAATGTAGATTTTAGTTTGTTGAAATAAATGTGTTGTTTTCTTGAAAAAAATGTACCAAATTTAGTTATTTATAGGTTATGCAATAAAATGACACATATGAGATTAGTGGTGCTTTCTACTACTACTTTCTGCCCTACATTTAGTAATGTGATGAATCATTTTCAGACATGGTAGGTAAAAAACAAAATTATGCAAAACTTTTCCAAGAAGTACATCTACAAAGAATTTTAATAGCGTCAATTAGCCACCGTCACCATTACATAATCTATACTTATTGATTGAAATAAGGATAACAAAGTATTCCGTGTTCTAAGAGAATAACCTAGAATAAAATGCAACGTCTAATCAAGTATCCCATAGTAATTAACTGTGGTGGATCCAGAAGCGAGTCATTAGAGGACGAATTCCAACAATTCTAACAGAAAAGATGAGCACATACTTAGTAACACATAGATATAAACAATACAGGTATAGTGAATGGTATGAGGAGTGATAATATTCTCACCACAAACAAAACACAACTTCAAATACAGATAAGATCAATTTTTATAATAACCTCTGAAAAAGCGCAGCATAAGAAACAAAACGTTAGAGTGCAATTTCGGTTTAAATTTTATCAAAATTAAGCTGTAGACTTTGATGCAATAAAAACTTTCTTGCTATCAACTCGAAAAAGTCATTATTTCTAGTATTTCCCTACATTAAAATATGACGCATCACCACTTAATTTCAGAATTAAGATTAATTTTAAAAACATATTTGCGTTTTAAAAATATGTATTCTTGTTTTTCTGTAGATAGCCGTGAATTCAATAAACAACTTTAGTATACGTACATTTATTTCTAAATGCGAAAGTACAAAAACCATATATCCGTGATAATTAATGTTAATTAACTAATACATTCGCATAATCATTATAAATTACGGTTGCAAATTATTGAATGATATAATTTTCTTATTATTAACAATAACAATGTAACGATTAAGCACTTATAGACCTTGGTTCATTAGATGCTTTCGTCACTAATACAGGAACGAGATAAGTACAAAAATATAAACAAATTGTTTCTTGTACAGCAAAGCGTTCAAGGTCGTTTGATACATTGTATATTAAATATCAACATGTATTATTACAAAATGTTAATACCATTCACGTATGAAATGAATACAGTACATTTTATAGGTTAATGAAAGTTAATATAAACATACCACTAACCAATCAAGAAAATTTATAGGAGTAAGTAAATTTTTTCTGCAATTGACACAATATATTAAAGGTTGCATACTAACAATGGATCATGTATAACTTATTTATATTTATGGTAGCCAAGGTCTTGCCAATTTTCCAAACATAATTATCAATTGTTGCTCTTGACCTTGTTTTTTTCCTTATACACTTCGCTTATACAACATGTAAACGCCTTACACATACTCTAAATTTAGAAGCAAAAACTACGACTTTAAAATATACAAATATATACTCACATTAAAGAAGATTATTGCAAAATGAAACAAAAACAAAGAGAATGTGTTTATTTTGAGGCAATTTTTTGTATTATAATTATTTTATCGAGATCATTTACTTAATCTGTATATCTCATAATATACTAATGTAATGTAATAATCACTTGTTACTTTATAATTAATTAGCACTATATTTTCCTATAAAATATATAACTACATCTAAAAAAACGTTAGGTTATGATTAGTTTGATGTGAGTAAACCAAACTAGGTACATACGTACTCATTTGCGATTTGTCCAAGCATACAAATGGTTGTAAGACCTTGTTCACCCTTCCGAACAGCTTTAAAATTAATTCAAGTAGCGTTCCGTGTAATACTCTAATTTCGCCAGACCTTTCTAAGCTAGCCTCCATATGTTCTGGGCTTATACATACTATTAATGAATTTGATGTCTAATATCAGACACTTTCGAAATATGTGAATAAATAGAAAGAGAAACCATGTGAGACCTTTTGAGCGACATTGACAATTGTCCATGAGAGCATATGAAAGTTGCAGTCTTTCGAGGGCTACAAGTGCTTTTTTAACAACAAATGTATTCTCCATTTTTTTATCACTTTTGAAGAAACCTTAGTTTTCCGATGCGGTCCGCCTTTGAACGAAAAATCAGCCACAGTGGTCCAACAATACATTAAAATTGTGCCGCAAAAGAAAATTCATCAAGCCAATAAAATGACAGGTGGAAAGAAAGGAACCTTAGTTAGTAGTCCAAATGTAGCAATTATTAGCGTAATGGGAAACACTCCTCTGTCAGCAATGATTTTCATCGGGTTCACTACCTTAATAGATTAGCCAAAATCATGGACAAACTTTCACTACATATAACTTTGCATTTTGTGTAGGAAATCCATTTCAAACATCTGTAATACGAAGCAATATCACAACAAGTGTGAAATTTCTACTATAACCGTTACTTTTTACAGAAGATTTTATGGGATGCTCTGTAACTGATAGATCAGATCCATCATCAGCAACCGTTTTTCCAATATCTAAACAATGTTCTTCGTCTCTTAACATCTCGCTAACACAAGAATCTATTGCATTTACTTCTGCAGTTAAACACAGTGAAAAAAGTTCGAAAGTTGTTTTATTATTTATTGTTTTAATAAATCATGATATGGTTGCTTGTTTCAAGCTATGTAAATAGGTACACGTGAAATACATAAAAACCTTAAATTGTGACATTTATACATAAAGAAACATCCGAATGCAAACATTTAACTCTGGTTTTACCATCTTAATATAGTATTACAACATTGCATATACAAAATTGCATCTATTGTCAACATCACATTAATTACTTTGTCTAGCAAATAAACTGATCACTAACTATACTGTATTTAAAATATTAGTCAACCACTCTTTTCTATCTGAGAAATAAGTACAGAAGCACAAGTAAAATACTATCGTATCTACAGTAACGCAATAGAAACCCAATTAAGAAACACTATTAACCATAAATTCTTAAGAAAAGAGTAACCAACTTTTTCTGAAATAATTCTTAAACCGATCCCCGAAGACTTCTGTATTTTTAGATTATACAATCGCATAAAACCTTCTTACGCCAATTCTGGCGACAGAAGTCTTTAACGGAAGATAGGCGACAGCGGAGAGGAAATAAAAACTCCGTATCCGATACTGCAGATGCATTTATATCTACACACACCGAAAATATTAAACCGTACTGCGATCAACATTAAAAATAGTCCGATATAAAAATAGAACGGCAGCCGTTCTCCGCACAAAACTTCATGAATATGTACGAAAATTTGTACAGCGTGAAATTTAACGTAATATGATGTATGTAGATGTAATACTTTCAAAGACAGGCATCTAAAATATGGATGAAACCCTTTTCAGCTGGGTTGGTCATAAAATCAATTGCAGTCTAATAAGAGTTCTCGTAATAAATTTCGTTGAAATATTACAACGCGCAGTAACGTTAAAATAATTGATAAGTGGTTTTCCAAATATGAGGCAGAAAAAAGTATATCGTTAATCTGTACATGCAGAGTTATATGTAGCATTATACGAATAGGTACATACATATTATCAATTACTGTAAATAAAAGTTTTTTATGTACAGGATGTTTCATAAAGAATACTACATATTTCAGGAAGTGGCAATATTGACTATTCGAATAAAAAACGTCATATAACATGTGTGTGTCGAATTTTTATTGGTTACGACTAGCACTTTTTTGCGACTGATGCTTACGTCCTAAACTTTTTATCATATTCATGAAACAGCAGGAAAGTTCATAGAAGTTATCAATATTCAACAACTTTAGCACTGACTTGGCCATCCAAAGGCTCTTTTATTTTTCATATTCAGACTTATCATCGAACAACGTTTACTGGGTCGACTATCCCCCAAATGCAGAAATTGCTGGCATCAAAGTTTCACCGCGCAGAAGTGCCACAGTAATTTTAATCTAAATTGCAACAGCAATATAAAAACTTAAAGCATATAAAAGTGAGTACTATAGACAAGTAGAAACAATTTAATCTATAATTAACAAAAATAATGTTTAGTTAAGGACAACCAACAGGAGATAAGTAAAATATCAAGAAAATGTTTATAAAACTGTGTAATTGGCAAATACTCAACAATTTCTAAAAACCACCGGAAATCTATACAACCGTAAAAACTTGTGTAGTTATTTTAAAATCAGTGCTGCATGTCAGAATAGAGAGACACGTTGAAAATAAGGACCTGTCGCTAATTTGACTATAAATTATGTATACATATATTAAGGGTTACCTTCCCAAATTTTTGAGGATATTAGATGGATCGTAATGCAAAGTTTTCTTCCAACGCTCCTATTAAAACAAAAGCCATCTTACTAGTTTCGTCTCTCGTCATATATAAGGTGTCATTCTTCCGAGTTCATATATGAAATACATTCAAGGAACATGACAAATTTCTATAACTTCTTTCTATAGTTTTTTAAGTATGCCAGAGATTGCTAGATAGTAAGAAGACTAATGCTTGGATCTTCTCGATCACCCAACTTGAACCTGCTACATTTCTTCATAATGGAGACATTTAAAAACAGTCTATTCTAATCAAATTACCAAATGGAAAAAACTTATTAGAATGGATTACGTTTCACTGTCGTGAAATAATAAATAATGTTGCGGCATTTTGTAGAGTTCAACAATTTTCAGTTCCCAAAGTTATGGAATACGTAAGATTAGAAGTCCATCTTGAAGTTACATACAAAACTATTGAATAAAACCCATGTTTAAAGCAAACTATGTGGTCTTTCTTGAAAATGGTGCATTTTATCGATAATCCACAAAAATATCTTTTTTAGTCTAGAATTAGAAATCCACGAAGTTGGCTCCACGAAGTTGGCACCGCCAAGTAATAAAAACACCTCAAAAATGGAGAGGCACGACCATTTATTGATTGATATTATTGCCCATCAACTATTTCTATTGACCATTCTTCGTTTAGGCTATAGGTTAGCCATCATTTGACAATGTTTGACCACCAAATGATTTTTCTAAAAACTGAAAATCAATCACAAAAAACGAAAGGTAATTTCTATATGCTACTTGGGAGTTACAGCAAGAGATTTTAAAGACGTTACGAGGTAATCAAGTTCTGAAAATGTTATCTCTTATTGTTTCATGCTTGTAAATCAGAAAAAGTCGAATATCTTCGTTTGACTACCTATCAGTTAATTTTTATTCGACCTTAAAGTTATATACAACCGAGTATCCAAAGTTCTTCAAACTTTTTACACACTTCTAGAATGCCAAAAATGCTACTTGTACAGTTGGAAAAAAAGTATCCGGTCAGTCCGCGAAAGAAGGAAGCTTCTTACTCAAATCCTACGGGAACTTTATTGTCCTAGTATGCATACAAATAATGTCTGTACCACAGACAGTCTATGAAGGTATACTAAGTCAAAAAAGTAACCGTGCATTTTGAGTAAAGGGCGCCTTTCTTAGATACACTGGCAGCAAACGTTTTCTCCAATATATATCTAAACCCCAGACAATCGAAAACCATCATTTGACTACCAACCGACTAATTTTTATCCGATCTTAACTTTATGTATCATAGAGTATCTAAAGTTCACTATATGATTTCAATGACTCGTGGGCTCGTACTCGTATAATACAGATAAACATACAGTAATACCAAACATCACAACGCAGCGTTGTTGTGTTTGGTGTTACCGAGGTTTATCCGTATTATAAAGTTCACCATTCATTGAGAGGTGGTGAAACGCTGAAAATGTTACAATGTGTTGTGTCATGACTCTAAACTACAAAACCACCTTCTAACCTTTCTGAAGTCTCTTATTTTATATAACCTCAAAGTCACATAAGAATTAACTGTTTTTGAGTCAAATATGATCGAATGATGGTCAAGGCTTGTTTTTTTTTAATAAAAATTTCGTTTTCGAAAAGCTATCTTCACTGGTATTTTCTTTCGATTAGTTTGAAAAACTAAAAGGTCACATAGTCAATGCCGCGTGGTTAATTCTTTGCTAACATCAATGGCAATTTCAGTTTAAACTTTTTTTCGATAATTGAACCCCGGCAATCGTCCTCTCACAACAATAGTCAGACCGAACCACTGGTCAATCGATGGTTAAATAAATAATAATTATAAAAATTTCGTTTTCGAAAAGCTATCTTCACTAGTATTTTCTTTCGATTAGTTTGAAAAACTAAAAGGTCACATAGTCAAACGGTGGTCAATTCTAAATCAAAATTTTGTTTAAAATTTTTTTTCGATAATTTGAAAAAGTAAGAGACAATCAAACATGAGCGAACGATGGTCAATGAACAAAATTTCACTTTTTATATATATCGATTATAGTCAATAGTGACCAATAAGTAGTCAATGTGATTTTTTAAGTTTTCTTACCACTTTCTGGCGCCAACTTGGCAAGCCTTGTAGTATGAGCTTATCACACGCGTGTAACAAAATGAGCGTTCTTGCATTCAAACACGTTAAAAAATTATTAAATTATACTAACTATTTGAAAAGTTATGTGTGTTAAGTTAAATGTCCTCTATATGAATCCGAGAGATTATCCATATATGCTGGGATGGTGTATACATTACTAAGGTTAAATGAAACTACTGATGAAAGTTTATGTTTTGATAGAAGTACTGAAAAAAAAAAATTGCAACATAATCTCAGATAATATTGTTAAAAGTGTGAGAAATAATTTACAATATGAATCATAAATAATATCTTTGTGCTTTCACACAGAATGCAAGCTCTAAGCGCAAAAAACCAAATATAATCTTTGTTAATGTTGTTACCAATATCTTTTGCATAGCTAATATTCGAAATGAAGAGACTGTGTTGTCAGAAGAGGAAATATGCAACAATAAAACAGCAAAAATTTCAATGCCATTATTATCCTTTGCACAGACTTATACTCATTTTCGCATAAGGTCTATCAAAGTATTATTGGCCAGTCACCAGAAAAATGTTCACATTGAAATGGGTATTCATCATCCATGAAATGTGGTCAGCTAACCTCAACTGTGTTATTACTTATGGTTCACAACAACCTAATTCAGAAACAATCAGTCAACACAATAAACACCTACGCTACTTAAAGAACAAACATATGTACATATGTAAATACAACTCCCTCTATGTATTGCTAATGCGCCTACAGCATAGTCATCAAAATACTTACCGTTTAAGAGTTTGGTGCTTAGCTCCGTTAATTAACAACTTAGGCTTCACTTTATCACTGGTACTGGAGGGTGTCATCGAGCTGTGGCTGGCGGTAGTCGTGGTCACATCGCTAACAAAGCTACTCACGCTCGTCTCCTTGCTAATGGAAGATGTACCGTTCGTCAACGGTTCGGGACCGAGAGCCAGCTGCAGGTGTCCCTTACCGGGACCCGGCGGCGGCTTCTCATCCACCGATAACATGTAAGACAACATGCTGTACTGAAGGCACACGCACTCAACGAGAACACATCACAGGGAAGGCTATTACTTTGTTACTACGACGAGAAACGAATGCAACGGGTTTTAGGGGAGAAATGGATGTTATTTCAACGGTAACACAATTCTGCTGGTGCTCTATAATGATGTCTTTATACAAGACAAACGACACGCGCACACACAGGCACTAAGAAATTCACATAACTGTTTCTGGTTTGTTATTCGAACGGATGCAATGAGTTAATTAGCTTACTTCTTGCACGGTGTCATCGTCGAGTTGTTGAGACGCCGTACCTGAAACAAAAGAAGATTACCAGTTATTAAAAACTCACTAGCATAACGAACAAATAAGCTCCGTCCAATTAATTTGGATCAAAATGCCGGCTTTACTTGCGACACCCGGTTTAGGGAGCCTACGGATCGGTATCAAATATTTTATAAACGAATATAAAAAACCTTTGTCTCACAATGGTTTGACCGTCTTGTTTTCTTAATCATGTCTCGATTACCGTGTTAGGAATAATGTTTACATTATTGGTCATGTCAGTGATAAAAGAAACAATACTAAAATTTCACCCTTCATGACCTGTATAGGGATTAAGTCAGCTCCGCATCCACCGAAAACACCCATTGGAAATTTTTGAAGTTCCGGTCATTGCAAAAATTTCAATACTTTCAGAACGCAACACTCTTTTCAGGTAAAATATTTGTACCCTAAAATGACATACCGGAAATGCTCAAAACCTTTGTTATTTTAAATGGAATACTAGAATTTTTCTATTAAATTTAGAGACACTATTTCATTTAAGAAAAGAATCATTAACATAACCTATACGTAAAATTAACTAAGATATTTTTTCAATTTTACAGGCCATGAAAAAATGTTCACGTCTCCCACATTAATGCAATGTAAGTCTTCGGAATAAGCCAACAGAAAGTATACAATCACAGTTTAAAGCCCGTACTTCATCATAAATGAAATATTATACAGGGAGTGCAAAATGAAATCAACAGCTTCAAAACTTCGTTATTGAAAACTCGCTTTTTTAATGGAATGCCTAATATTTCGTTAAACCATTAGATGCAGCATAAAATTCTGAACAAAAAAATATGACGGTTAATCATGGCTACACTCTGGTACACGGTTCTATTATGATTGTTTGAGTTTAATTTTACACCGCATATCTAAACAGGTACGCCATAGAAGTTTCATTTGTCCAAATGAGATTTAGTGCATATTCTTTTGAACCAAAGTAAAATAATATGTATAAGTACACAAATAATATCTCTTTCGATTTATTTTACATTCGGAGAATGTCAGCGAATGATGGAAGGAACTTGTGCCAATTCAATGTAAAATATGCCGATTTACCTTTCATGCAAAAATAGAAATTTAGAACATTAGAACAAAATCACCACGGTAGATTTAGGTGTAATCAATAAATTCTTCTCTTCAAGTAACAAGAAAATAGATTTTTTGAGTTAACATCATCATTATAAGATAAACAACAGAAATAGATGCAGAGAACATTGTGAGAGAGAGCATAGTGTTTGGGTCATCTAGCGTTTGATACCTAATAAGATGTAATCATTTCAGAATAATCTCTCATGGATACTACATCACATGATTACACAGTATTACTTTCTCATATTTGAAAAATAACATAATTAAGCGATTGAACTTCCAACATAATAATACTATAATTAGGAACTAATTTATTTCTTTTTGGAAGGAATACTTGATTTTGTCGCTTTCAGATCCGGTTTAACGGTTATAAGCATTCTGTGCAAATTGCAACGATTTCTCATCCGATAAAGTGCATAATTCGTTATTTTGAACTAAATTACAAGCTTTGCTCACTAGGAACGTCTTTAACAATTAACACTAATTGCAATTGCATATACAACCGTTATCGCATTATTTTATCACAAATTGTCTACTTAAATAAAACTAAGAAAAATAAAAAGCTGTTCTGTAAACTAGACTAGAGACTAGACTTAGAACGATTTTTAATTAAATAGAAACAAAGAAAGCACATTCGTTTTAGAAACCTAAATCACCTAAATCCATCACCAAGCAACCGGCGCGGCGTTAGTAAACGTGTAGAATACGAATCATTTTAAACAAGCATTTTCGATTGATAGCTTGTTTCTAGCATTTAATTAACATAACAAAGGTTAAACGTACATTTGTATGAATAGCTACATCGCGCTCCACCTGAAAGACAGGTACCAAACTAAACACAGCGTGCGTTTTTCGCTACATCGTGGTTTCCATTTATAGGCGAAATGTGAAATTTTACAAGATTACATCTTCCTGATTTTAAATAACTCGACACAATTTTTGATTGATGAATATCAATATTTTAATTGCGCTTTATCAAATTTTGAAAATAAATGTCGGGCAAACCTAGTGCATTCGTTTCGCAACAGATTTTAAAATGATCTTCCATCTACTTCAACACGTTTCACATTAATTTTGGATAGAGACTGTTAAAATTTCTAGAACATGGTAACTAAATCGTTATTTCCAATTGAAAGATCAAATTTTTAACAAAACAAACATATACAGGGCCATTCTCCGCATTACATCGTGGTTTCCATTTTTATATATTTCAAACGCGAAGAGTTTTGATTACAAGTTTTTGGTCTAATGTAGTAATCATGTTGCTAAAAATGTGAAATTTTACAAGATTACATCTATCGGTAATGCTTTTAAAATACGCCACGTCCGCTTAGTAATTCTATTACATTTTACAATTGCCGTAAATAATGATAAGATTTATTTTATCATCATTTGTAAATGCTAAATTTAAAATTGCTCTACTAAAAACATTTTAACTGAAAATTTAGTGAAAAGAAAAGTGTGAAAACATATCTATTGCATACATTCTGACAATTTACTATTAAACGAAAACATTTTTGATACGGCTGAGGCTGGCCATTGTCACTTTATTAATGTTGAAATATTAAGTTTCGTTATTGTTAAGTAAAATAATAAAATATTCAAAACCGGTTGATTTAGGTTCATAGGGAATTTAGTATCAATTAAACGATTTTGTGAAGATAGTCTGAATTGAAATGGGCAACGCTACATTTCTTGTATTTGAAATCTAAGATGAGTCATAAGTGTTTGAAATTATTGGAATTGAGAAAATGGTATTACATGGAAAACACCCTGTATAAAATCCATTTCATTTCAAAGGATTCGAGATTCACTTTAAAACGGCTGTATTGCATTTCGCCATGTCAAATGTTAAGTTGAATTAAAAATGTTTGTTTGCAGCAATATCGGATTTATTTGGGATTGTGACTTAATCCGGTAAAAAATTTTACAAAAAAAAACTTTAAATAGCTCTTTGAAACTATTAATTTTTAGTGATAGGACATGGAGCATGAAATTTACTCAAAATTTGATTTAAAAAATTTTTTAAAATCATTAAAAAAAAAAAATACCATATTCTATTTAAAATAAGCGAGTTGATATGTACTTCCGGTAAAAATCGTATTCTTTCGGAAGTAGATCATTCATGAAAATATTATATTAAAATCGGCGTTATCGATAGTGTAATCTCATAAAATTTTACATTTCGCCTATTACTACATCCCCAAAAACTTCTAATCAAAACTCTTCGCGCCACACCCTGTATAATTTAAAAGTATTATCAATTTGACAAAATAGTTTAGAATGTACTCGACATCAACTTTGTGTATTATAAACTGAACGTTGTACAGTAGAAATTCGGTAAACCGTGCATCAGTAAACCGGGTCCTCAGTAAACCGTGTTATTAATCGAAATCAGTTAACCGTGCATGAATAGAACTATTTTATTTAGTAAACCGGGCGCATGCGTATTGTGTAGTAAATAATGCGCAACACTTGTTTCATTTTCAGTTTCTCACCAATGTTCATCACTTCCTCATGCGGGTGCTAAACGTAAAACATTAACGCTAGAAAAGAAAGCTGAATTAGTTAAAGGCGCTGAAAATGGTATTGCAGTAACGCAATTAACACTTCAATATGGTATCGGAATACAAACTGTAACTACTGTACTATTATTAAGAAGAAGGAGAAAACTTTAAATTTTATGAATTCATGTGAGACGTTTAGTGGTGTATCAAAAAGACAAAGAGTAAGAGGTCCGGATATGAAAAAAGTTGACGAAGCTGTTTTTAAGTGGTTCCAACAAAGACAAGCTCAAGGTGACCCCATTTCCGGTCCTCTTCTGTGTGAAAATCTCTCCTTTTTCATGAAGAATTAAAAATTGAGGCACCTTTTTCTCCAACTCAAGGCTGGTTGCAACGATTCAAATCTCGAAATTAAGTGCCGATCAAAATTCAGCAAAATTGTTTACTAACAAGTTTCAAAGGATCATAGGGCGACATAATTTTGCTCCAGAGCAAATATATAACGCAGATGAAGGAGGACCTTTTTGGAAAACTTTGCCTAAAAGAACACTAGCAAAGAGCGCGTAACAGTAATGGCATGTTCGAATTCGGCTGGTGAACATAAATTAAACTTAGTATTGATTGGAAAATCAAAGAATCCCCGATCATTCAAACGAGTTCTGTAGTGCAGAAACTTTCCCATCGTTTATTATAATCAGCGAAAAACATGGATGAACAAAGATATTTTCAAAAAATTATTTTACGATGATTTTGTGCCTGAGGTTCAAAAATATTTACGGCAAAAAAACTTAGAGGAAAAAGCTGTATTATTCCTCGATAATGCTCCCTCACAACCAGATGTTAACCAGTTAAAAACAGAAGACGGACAAATTTTTGTTTGTTATGTTCCGCCAAACGTTACATCGATTTTGCAGCCAGTGGATCAAGGTGTGTTAGAGACTTTCAAACGGCGTTACAGAAAATCTATGCTTCGTGAATTATTAATCAGTGAAAACATGGCAGAATCTTATAAACAATGGTCTATTAAAGATGTTATTTCCGGTACAGTTGTAAAATCCTGGAAAAAAATTAGAAAAGAAGCAGGAGGAGAAAAATAACAAATATTAATCGATGAACCAGCGGTGCTTCAAGAAATGGTCGAAGGTGTTGCCGAATTTGAAGCTGTTGACACAACTGCTATCTAGGAATGGCTTGTTTGTGACAATCGTGAACCGAGATATGAAGTAAAAGATGACCAATCGATTTTAAGTGATGTGAATCCTTCAAGTGATGAGGACGAAACTGTTGAATTAGACCTTCCATCTTCACTAACAACACATCAAGCTGCTTTAGTCAGTTCAGATGTAATGAATGTACGCTATTTAAATGCAAAGAAAAATTAAAAAAATAATATGTTATTGTCTCCATAAGTATGAAAAGCATTATTTTAAATTGTAATATGTAATAACAACTTGCGAATTATATACATGTATTTATACCTATCGGATATACTGATTATTTACTAAAATGAAATATGTAACGACGAAAAAGGAGCGATACCAGTCAACCGTGCATTTAACACTAAACCAGTGCCACATCAACCAGTCATTGGCACGGTTTACAGAGTTTCTACTGTATATAATAATTTTTTATTTAAGTGCCAGTTTCAAATACAATACTTTTACCCACGAAAACATGGACATTCAAATCAAATCAACATTTTGAATTAATGAATAATTATCTTGAATATCTTTATTGTCTCCATACAATCCTTTTAGATTTCCTAAATTGAAGCTTTTGTTACAAGTTTTTCATGCCACTTTTGTAATAATATATAATTTTGAAATAAGAAAAAAATATTAATCAGTATTTTATTCGCAATTATGTTCTACGTCGAATGGGAAATCGGAAACGATACATACTGGTTCAATTAGTAAGTGGGGCAAAATATCAATTATCCTTAATAATACAAGTTCAACTCAATTTTCCACCACAATGAGGAGCTAATTTTGCAATTGTTCACTTTTTTACCCGTAATTTTGCTAGTAATTAACACAGTAAAGAAGTATTGGATACTTAAACTGCTTCTTTTTTGTCTATATTCACTATCTGTGACGAAAGCAACCGTTTCTCAAAAAATATTTGTTAGGTACAGTTTTCTTATGTGCCTTTACAATACTACTTATTATATAAAATAAAACAGAATACTGACTTCCAGACATATCAATATTAAATTGTTAAGAATTTTGTTACAAGCTAATTTTCCCGCAGATATGAGCTTTCAATTAATCATAATGTATCTGTTAAGGCCTTAAATATTAGAATTTTGTATATATTTTCAACATTAATCAAGAAATTTTATTCACAATTATATATCGACATATCTTGTCAATAAGCCCACGTGATACGTCACGAATCTGACCGTTAGGCCTATTTGTGACTGCCATCTCACTATCTCGCGTCTATCCGGTGCTAATATTTAAATCCAGAAAATAAACACGGAGGAATTTGCCACTAAATCTCCCCAAACATAATGCTAGTTCGGCCAAAGCCGCGTAAAATTGTGTAGTTATTTAATTAAGTAATAATTACATGACCATTCTATGTTACCTTGAAGTATTTCCTCGGGGAATAAATTGAGAAGAGCGCTGGAGACGCTACATTAATGTGGATAACTATCATAATGCACTATTCTAAATATTTAAGGTTAGATATTTATTTTATTGATAACAATACATGCTTGCATAAGATTTGTTCTCGTTTATATAATGCGTTTGACCGTTTTCATGTTAATTCTATTATACATATGTAATTATATATTTTATGTATATGTATTAATTAATGTACATATTTGTATTAGATCCTGGTTGCACTATCTGTCAAATCTACAGTCAAACTTCTTTAGCAAAGTCGAAAAATCACCCCAAAAAATATTAAGTAGAAATTTTGTTGGATAGAAAACTAAAAAATTTGTCTATTTCCTTTTTTAATTCGGACAGTTGCAGTTCGTCCTCCTCGTCCCAGTCAATGGATTGTCGTCATCTTCAAAAAATCCAGCTTTTGAAAAGATAATTTCTACTAATTGTTTTTTTCAGAAATATGAACATCATATGTCCACCCTCTTGTCAATACGAAAATTTATTCAAGCAAATTGATGGAAATTTTGTCTGCGGATTCGTTTATTTTCAATTTCTTTAATAAATTTTATATTTTTGATAATGCCTTGATCTATAGGCTGTAGCTTTCACATTATATTTGGCAGAAAAAATATCAGCTTTATGCTTTTTAGCTTAGATTGTAAACTGTGAGGATATGCAGGGCAATTATCAACAATTTGTCTAATTTAACTAACCATTGTTCAAAAATTTCACTCGCCGTGCATGCTTTTTTATTGAAGTTGTAGTATATTACTAAAGATTTTACACCTCAATCTATGAGAAACACGTGACATTAATGAAGATAGTTTGTTCCCTCTTATGAATGAATGGACATTCTGACTGAGTTTTCACAAGAAAGAAGTTGGAAATAATTGGGTGGATTAGATATTATAATTAAGAGGTGAGAAATTTCAAAAAACCTTTTTGGGAATTTGATTAAGGACTACGGGAGCTACGTTTTAAAAATGTTTTCTTTATACAGGGTGATCGAAGCAATCGGTAACGAACCAAACTTATGTTTTTTTTTTTATATTGGACGCTCGGTATTAAAGTATTACAATCGATTCTGCTAATTACTATAAACAATTTGGTATTACAATAGTGGTGTCTAAGACCCATAGTTACGGAGAGAAAAACGATTAATGGTGAATACCTTATATCACTAAATGTGCCAAATTGTTGAGTAAAATAATGGCCTATACTATAACTTAAAATTATTCGCCATTATATAGGATGATCGAGTTTTGTAAATCCATTTCGGACCTAACTTTTTCAAACGGAACACCCTATATATTATTTTTGTATGTTAAAGAGAACTTCATCAGCTTTCTAAAAATACCATACACGTTACCATTTTGACTGTAAATCCATTTTCGATTAAGTCCAAAATGGATTTACAAAACTCGATCACCTTATATAATGAAGAATGATTAATTTTGCTCAACAATTTAGCACATTTAGTGACACACTTAGTTTTTTAGTATTTATTTCCGATTTTTATAAACAGTGGACGACACTGGAGCGGTTTTTCAATTTTAATTGCTTTTCCCTCTGTAACTATGGATCTTAGATCCGTCTAGTGTTATACCAAATTGTTTATAGTAATTAGCAGAATCGATTCTAATATTTTAATACCAAGTATACAATTATTAAAAAACATAAGTTTGGTTCGTTACTGATTGCTTCGATCATCCTGTATAAAGAAAATATGTTTGAAACGTAGTCCCTCAATCAAAATCCAAAAAGGCTTTTTGAAATACCTCACCGTTTAATTATAATAATTCACTCCCATCTTGGTAGTATACAGGTTAGAAAAAAATCTGGTTATGGTGTATATTACCACAATATATATCATTACTACAAACATTTTACTACATTTACTACAATATATCGTCCATTCTGTACTACTTTGTGATTTATACTTCCACAATGTTCTAAGTAATAACATTTTGTTTTTCTACTATAGCTTATTGTTCATTGTTACCTCATGTATAATTTTATTATAGCAGATATTTGTTTTCATTATTATTCAATATTGAATTCTTTTCATATTTTTCACCGTTTTTTACGTATTTGGGTTTCGTAATTTACAATTATACTTCTAAATGGATATTAAATACTGTGTGAAGAATTAAATATTTACTTTTACTCGTATGCTACAATGATAACATAATTCTCACATGCGCAATTATGACGTTTATTACCAGGATGTATGCTAATAAACGTCATAATTAATTGCAATCGATGTAAATAAATTCGTTTATTCGCAAAAATAACAACAATTATAATATATGAGAAAGTCATGACAGAAACAGAAAACTTATTTGAATATAATTGGAATTATACAAGGCACGTAATTAATATACAGTATAAATAACAAATGATAAAATAGTGTTCATATGCAGTACAGTATCATTTACACATTAACTTTAAGAATGTTCATTTCTATGATATTCAATCTTCTCAACTGAGGGAGTAAGGTTAAGATAACATGCGCAAATCTAATCGGAACAAATATTTAAATTATGTTTCGTAAGATCATAAGACAGCCGCAGTTCGTTGACTGGCTATTGTGTAATTTATTATTTAAAGATGATTTCTACTTCAAGTGTAGATTATATTTATGAAGGCGAAGATGTACCGCTACCATAGCGTAACAATTTATAATATCTAAATTACCCTAAGTCATTGATGATCACTTCAAACTAAAACGTTTTTGATAAGTCGCGCCGCAAACCTGTCAGAAAAAAAGGCATCCGACCATTAGCTTTCTTTTTTACGCACGACCTTACATCACTTACAAGGTGAGATATCAAATCCGGCTTAATTCGAATTTCCCGGTAACACACTTGCTTACGTTTGCTTACGACGGAAGAATGACATGCGAATTTCGTTGCAGATTGGGAAAACAAAAGAAATGCCATCTCATTTTTAAGGTTGGTATCTTTTAAAGGAAGTTGAATATTGAGTTTGTTCGCGGAGTGTCTATATTTGGATAGCAAATTATTTTTCAATATTAGTTTATGGATAATAGCATCTGCGTCTACTATATGGTTTTTCTTACTTAAAAAGGAATAATAACAATTACCTTCGAAACGTTAAGTAAACAAGATTTACTAAAGAGCAATGAATTTTTAACTGTAATATTTCACGTGAAGTTGTGTACAAAAGTAGTCAGAAATTGTAAACTCGTGTAGACAGAAGATGATACATCCAGATTCACCTATGAAAAATAGAAAAAGATAACGTAAACAAAATTATCTAACAATAACTAATCTGAAACCCCAAATAATAATAAATAAAATAAAATAAAACTTGAAGGGCACTTCTTCAAACAAGTTAATTAAAAAATTGTTCGATCATTACTTAGACAGTTAGGTGTTTATGCCTGAAGACTAATAAATACAATTTTTTGCGAAGTAAATGAAGAAAAATAGATCACTAGGAGTGCGGTGATGTTCATAAAGTACATAACTTACTTATAAAACTGTATAGCTACCACTAGACTGACTAGATTATGCTAACGTCTTATCACGTCCTTTCAATTAGAGCTGGGATAGCATATCGATGTTTACATAAAAGTTAAGTTTACAAAAATTATAACTACACTGATTCTTGTGTATATACAACATGTATATTACCAAGCAGTAGAGCTAGTATCTCCAATCTTGTTATATCTATCTGCTATAATTTAGTGACATCACACCGGATGACGACAGTACATGTAGGTACGTATCGCAAGAAGGATAAGTAGAGGGTGTTTAATCCTCCCAAATTTGCAATGAGTACCCCCAAAATTTTAAATATTACTTAGTATTATTAAATTTTCCTACTAATAAAGCAATGGTAACTTCTGCATGTGCTATACAGAGCTGTCTTCAAGGATTTATCTTACCTTCAAAAAAATTGTATTCAATATTTACTGTATCTCCTACCTCATTTCAAAAAGAATTTGATAACCACATCTTCACCGAATACAAGAGCTTTTCATTATTCTCGTGTGGATTGTTGCTATTACAAAAACGACAATTCTCTGACTTGTTTGCTCTAAGACAAATTCGCATAAAATAAAAACGGTCAAGTTGTCAGTATTGAAAGTCAACACCAACGAGCAAGGGAATAAAGCACAGCAAGCATACATGCAGATGAAAATGTCGATGTTTTGATATGCTTTCTAAAGATTAAGATAAGAAAAAGTGATTTTAAACCATGTAATGTAATATTTATAACTTTTGTCGCTAAGATTCTAGTAAAGATTAGAAAGTTAAACTGCTAATCTTCTGTTTATTTATTACGGTGAGGAGTTATTATGAGACTATTTGTATTCTTCATAATTCCTGTCAATAAGTGCTAGACAATAGTCCATGCGTTTTGGTTTACCATGTCGTTTTGTGGGTAATTCTTCGACGGATAAGTTTTCTTTAAAATTATCAATGCCTAAATATTTATAACATTATTTGTATGTCATTTAGAATCTCAAAAACTCAAAGAACAACAAAGAAAAATTGCAGATTTAAACGTAATGAAAGAAGCTCGTACATATGTAGAAACGTAGAAACTGTAGGTACCTCAATCCTTCACCTATCAAATTAGGCCAATATTCAAATTTAAGTTTGAAAAAACTGCTACAATACTGCTAATGCTATTAATGCTATTTAAAATAACAGGTATGTGGTCTTTTGATGCCGACTTTTTAGCAAACAACATCATCACCTAAACACCATTATAATTTGGATTGAAAAATAAGAAGAAAAAACAATTCTTTTCAATAGAAAGACATTTTAGAGAAGGCAAGAAGACTATGATAAAAGGATGCATACTGTGAAATAAACCAACCTTCGGTTTCACAGGATGTGGCCTTAGAAACTTCATGTTAAATTTACAAAGATGTCACCGTATCCAACATAATCCGCACTACGAACCTATAGCAATAAAAACCAAAAGTTGCCTAGAAAAGTGCAATAAAAACGAAAAGGACATTTAATAAGCAGTATCAATCGTTTAGTTATATAAATAATATCACCCCGATGAATTCTATAAATTTGCCAAGTTTCAATCCGATCGGGAGATGTCAGTTCGCAACGTTCTCTTGTAAGATACATGTTGTGGTGGTGTGTAGGACTGACTT
Source organism: Holotrichia oblita (assembly GCA_023690525.1). Lineage (NCBI taxonomy): Eukaryota > Metazoa > Arthropoda > Insecta > Coleoptera > Scarabaeidae > Holotrichia > Holotrichia oblita. Next base: position 73,758,471 of record CM043015.1, read on the forward strand.
ACATTCTCCTCTCTTTCTTCTTTTGCTTGTCTTTTGTTTGTTTTTGTTATTTTAAGTAAAGGTTAACTAGAGCAGCTTTGCTGGCCTTCGCCTGTTGATGTATACATACTACACATGGGTATCTCTCTCTCTTTTTTTTATTTAGTTTCATATCATTTTGTTACTTTTTTGTATGTACATCAATAAAGTAATTTATTATTATTATTAAAATAACTTTTGTAAACGAAAATGGAACTAAGAGGCAAGAATATTTAGGCAAAAATTATCAAATGACGCAAAATATGGAACAAGTATTTAATAAAGAAATCAAACATACTTGAACAATCAACAACCAAATTAAAAACTTATAAAAGCATTATGAGAACTGACAATGAAGAAAAATTACTAATGTGAGGCAGTATATTCAGAGGAATCTTTAAACGGCGTTATGACAAGCAACACTGTTTCAAATTAACTAGCCTATGCTGGTGTATATTATTAGACAAACATTTTTCCGAACCGTCAACAACCGAATTGACTATTAACTAATAATAACTAACAGGTTTTGATAAATAATTGGAGCAAAACACCATTTTTAGGTTATTTTAAATTTCCACATAAATCATTCCAAATTAGTGTACACACATCATTTATTCCAAGGTAGCCGAACAACCATATATCTTGAGAACACGTAAAAATACATAGAGGCATCATAAATTAAGTTAAATACATCAGGAAGCAATCTATATTTTTTATTTGAAAACTTTTCAAGAAAACTACACTACGTTAAACTTTAACAAACTTACATGAAAGCAATGCCCGCGGTTTTCCAACTATTTATAAATAAACACAGCAATATTTTCTCTATAATCGACCTGTAGCAAATAAATATTTGCCAGATTTCTTTCAACAACATCGATAGAGTTGATGCGCCAAACTAAAGTACATTTTGACAATGAATGAATTTTTTGGCATCAACCAAAAACACATAACCCACATGACAAGAACATGCTACAAATAAATCCCAAGATGTATATTCGCACAATAAATTTTCCTTCGCCTATAGAAAATATCTTTGACATTCCATTATTCAAACTACATTACTTATAATTTCACTACTTTAAAAAGTCATATTTAGCTATGTAACTAAAACATCTAGACGGGCTTTAGCTAGGAATACAATGTTCATTTAGAAACAAATACCCCCGCACATACAGGACATCTAGGCACTTTCTACAGCTGCTGCAAGATCAATATTCAACACTAAGTGCACTTGTACGAATGTCAAGGCCACCACAGATAAAATCAATACCCTACACCGGCCATTTGCAATAAAGATATATACTCCAATAAAGTGACGATTTAGATATTTGAGAATCGCGCAGTAAATTTATGATAATTGTCTTTACATGTTAAATCTCGTACGCTGACAACGATTAAATTTTTATTGTTCTTCATTAAAATCTTTATATCCTACTAAAGTCGGCTATACTACGTTCTGACTTGTCGGAGAATTACCTCTAACTTCATTAGTTTTGGAGTTACAGAATTGTTACAATAGCAACTCTCTAACACTCTAAAACACATTCTGATGTGGTGTTTAAAAATTAATTGACAGAAGTATTTTTTTAATGTAACAACGAAATACAATAAAACTGTGGATAATTGATATATCTACATCAAAACTGGATGGGTTTAGTTTTATTGATAAAAATAATTAATGTTAGGTGCTTAGCACTTTCTAGCACTAATAAGTAGATGTTCAACAATGTCAAGTAGATTATTATTACTCTAACTTTTCTTCAAATTATATCAGAAAAATAAGAACTCCGCCATAACCCATAAAAATGAAGTTTTCTTTAAGGAAGCATACTATAAGTTGTAGCAAAGGTGATTATACCTTAGAATTTTACGAGACATTTTCTAATTATTATTTATAAATGTACTGCAATGCACTTCTTATAAATTCTTACATCAAAAGTAATAAAACGCTTCTGAAATAGCATCTGCAAAGGCATTTATGATGATGCCAAGTATTCTGTATATATTTTATAGCCGATAAATTTAAACTAATCCAAATCCAAATTTATGCCATTCTATTGTCATATCAGTGCATTATTATTGAATCTAAAAATTTAAACATACTACATATATGTATTTTCAAATACTTACTGTTATTTGTAGCAAATCTATTGCTTTTATTATTAAGTTTTAGTTACCACATTTGAAAACTATCTTTTAACTAAACAACCAACTCAGCATCATTGTTGTAGTATCTACATTATACTGTTTAATGACCTTTCTGTTTACATTTGACTTGAACGAAACAAGTAAATCTGTGCCAGGATCAATATATAAAACACAATACAGCCTATGAGATTCGCAAACATAATCTAGATTAAATGTTGTTTTTTTTTATCTGGTAGATAATCGATCTAACTTACCTCGGTTAACTCACGTCGCCTTTGAATAAATATCCTCTCAATGTCAATGTATTTTGTAAATATCATTCTCAGAGCTTGTTCGCGTTAATTAATAAAATAATGAAATTAACAGGTTGATTTAATCTAGTTCTTCCATTCTGATCTACTTTTTTTAGTTTTAGACACATACGTATAATATTATCATAAAAAATGTATTAAAGTAAATGTAATTTGAATCACTTTCACTTCTCCAATCGACTTAAAATTTAAGACACTATAATATTATATGTTCCTTTAATATGTTTTAAAATACTTGCAATGAACACTCATCAGATTATAAGTATTACCGACTATGAATTTACCTGTGTGGGGCATGAGACATTTACAAATGGTATTTATCTATCGAGAGAAAACGTAAAATGCGGCTTCAGCTGCTGTTCTAAACAACAATTAATAATGAAAATATTGAGGTTCGCCAAATATTCACATGTATGAATATTTTATTTATGAACAAGTGCCCTTCTTCGTCGGCTAGAAATCTAACAAACTACTTGGTTAGGTAAACATAAAGGACAATGCTATAATATCTCGTCTAAGAATATTTCACTTTAACAGGCCCTGCAGTGTTTACTGCTAGTATTTACTCGGATAATCTCAGCCTGCTCAGCACACTCGCTTAATTTGGGTTTTCTCTGCTGCAAGAGTTATACAATTTCTTCGCGGCATCAAATCAGCGTTGGGAACTTCTTCAAACCCATGTTACCGTTAAAAGTCTATCAACGACTCGTTGGTCAGCTCGTGCAGATGCGTGCAAAAGTTTACGCGAATCATGGAATGAAAATCATTGTGCGTTAGTCTCCATTGAAAATGAAGGGAACTGTTATATACGAAGCGAAAGGTATTCGTATGAAAATAGAACGTCTTGAAACGGCATTCATGACTGTTTTTTGGGGATTTTTACTGAATCACATGAACTCTACAAGTAAGAAACTTCAGAGTGTGGAAATTGACATCACCATTGTCATACCACTGTATGAGGTACTAATACATTTTATTGGCAAAACACGTGACAATTTTGATGATTTCGAAAACAAGGCCAAAAACCTGTCCTTTGTACAGGAGGGAGGCTGATACAACACGGCCTAGGGCGGCCAAGACTGTAAAGCCGCCACTGATCAGGACGTCGAAATCCTGTTTCGGTCAGTACAACAAAACGCCGTCGAAAGGAAGCCGATCTTCATGGACGTGTCGCATTGCAGAAACCATTGTTAAGGCGAGGAAATCGAAAAAAAGGGTTACAATGGGCACAAAACTATCGCAACTAGCCGCCAAATGATTGGCCTAAAGTACTTTGGACAGACGAGTCCAAATTTGAAGTTTTTGGGCTAAGGCGTACGATCTTTGTCCGAAGAGCGAAGCATGGAGAAAATGCTACGGGAGTGCAATTGTTCGTACGGTAAAGCACGTGG